>PISX010004983.1:0-113711 GCA_004024625.1 Mellivora capensis | reverse complement strand
TTTTTTTGTGGTGTTTTCTTTCTAATTGAGGTGTGAAGAAGTCCTTTCACTTAGGTTCCGTTTAAGTCCCTGATAAACACAACTCGGATTTTTTTTGGTGATAAAATCTGCATACTGGTACTTTAGACCTTGTAGTCAAAGCAATGCAAAATCCTCTCTTTCCCCCAACCTTTTGGCTTAATGAACATCGTTTGTCCAGTATGAAATCTTAATACTATATGTCCCATGTATTGAAAATAAAGGTACATCAAATCTTGATAAGCTGTTTAAAAATTAAAAGAAAGGCGGCAGGAGACCTCTTCTCCCGTCTGCCGCCATCTTGTTATGGCGTCTTGGTCTGCCAGTCACTCCCCTGAGCCGCACTAGCCCCGACTGCCACATTACAAGAGGGCACACAAAACCCCTCCTGCTCTACCCACCTGCAGAGTGAGTATGTCGGGGGAGGAAAGGGCGAGAGCGTTGCTGGGAAGAAGGGAGGCAAACATGGCAAGAACTCCATAGCCGAAAACTCACAGGCAGGCAGATTCTATGCTACCTAGGCACAAAGACTGGAAGTCCGCTTCTAGAAACAAGGACAGACAGTGAGCTCATGGGCGCAGAGGGTCCTGCCCTCTCTAAGTCCTGGACCCTAGCGCAACACTTACACGGAGTCTATAGGGGTCCCTGTGGAATTCCCTCAGGTGGGAATCAGCTGGAATGGACTGACTTAGCATTTCACAGCCCTTCCACCCCCGTGAGCCATATTTTGCCCCTGAGATGTAGGAGGGTAGGGAAGGCACCGTTGCTCTCCAAGCAGAGCTGGCAAACCAAGGCCCGGCGAGGGGAGGCAGCTTGTCAAAGCTGGGTTCGTGGAGAACCACATCTAGATCCCAAGTCTCGCGCCTGCTGAAGAGAAATCTTCCTCTCTGAGCGGTGACCCTCAGTGATTCTCCAAGGTTTACGGGACAAACAGTCTAGAAAGGGAGGTGCTCTCTGAAAGAAACTGGAGACAAAGAAGATAATTAACTTAGCTGATCTAGTGTCACATCAGACTGAGACTTACACCCGATTCTAACACGGAGGTAACATCAGGCATCAAAGATGTAAGAAAATCTATGAGAGTCGAAATTAACATGAAGAGAATTCTGTTGCTTAAGTGGTTTTATTTGCTATGGTTTGCACCATTATTTAATTTTTCAAGGGCAATACCCCCGCCCCACTTCCACCTGTCCGTGAGCTCCCCATGAGCTCTCACTGTGGTATACGTCTGTCTGGAAGGATCCCAGAGCATCTCAGCGTGTTGGGCAGGTCTGGCATCCAGGGCACCTCAGGTGAACGTGAACCCCCTGCCGCAAGCGAACGGCAGGTCCCTAACACGCATGCACACTTGCACACACGCATACACAGACGCACATACAGAGAGAGGAAACCACACTTGGTCTGGGCTGGCCCCAAGCTGAGGAAGACACTTCGAAGAGGGACTACACCCTTCGTAAATCAAGATGTGGGATTCAAACCACTTCCGCCCCCTACATTGTGTTAGGTACATCACATACCTGCTCTCGGAGCACAGTCCCTCCCCCCCCCGCCCAGGGAGGAGTCACTACCCTATTGCCTGGAGCAAGAACCCACAATCAGAGGCCACGTGACTCACCCAAGGACATGGCTCCTAAAACGCCGGGCCAGGAGAGGCATCTAGACCTGCCTCACCTCCCAGAAGAGGCTGCCTCCCGGACCCCAGCCTTCAAGGACCCCTGGATGCTGAGGCCCATAGCTGCTGGTCCAGGACGATATCCAGGCCACGACCCAGAATCGAATGCTGGGCCATTTCCTGCACTTTCATCTGCCCCATCAATTCCAGCTGAGTGTCCGGGACAATCCCCGCCCAGGCCGCCCATTTCCTGGGCTCGTTTCCCTAGAAGGAGGTACTCTAACACCCTGTAAGTGCTGTGGTCTTTCATCTAGTTAGACAACCCCTCAGGGGTTAAGGTTAAATAACAAGGCCCAGACCCACATTTCAGAGCGTCCCACAAAATCTTTGGTTGATGGCCAACAATGAGACCTCTTTAGGCAGAAAGCTTTTTCCACCCTTGAAGCTATACCACACCCCATCCTGCTCCCCGACTCTCCCAGAAACGAAGGCAAGAGTCGGATTCTGGTGTCCTGGGTCCTTTGGGTAGGCACAGAAGTCCCTGAGCTCTCTTAAATCTGAACCCTGCTCCACAGCGGGGGGAATATAGGCAGCCTCTACTTGGTCATCTCCCGCCACAGGGAACTCACTACCTCTCAGATAATCTTCTTGCCATTCAAACACCACTGAACAGTAGGATATGCTTCCTCAGAAGAGCTGGCATCTGCCTTCCTTCTCAAGAGCACCCGCAGGAAAAGACAAATGTCTCCTCAAACCTGCAGCCACACCTTGCAGCCAAGGCAATGATTTCTGGTCTTCGATGGACTGTGATCTCTCTGTGTGCTTGGGTTAGTCACTCCTGTCCTTTCTGGCCTCCATGTCTCCTCTCTAAAACAGGGAAGCCCCCGAAAGTCTGTGCTGGTGTCCGTGCGGGGCCCGGCGTGGGCAAGGACTTGAGGCCCCTGGAAGCCAGCCCCAGGGAGACCACGAAAAGACCCCGCGTGGCCTGGCTCCCCGTTTGTTGTGCTGTTTCCGCCCATGGAGACAAGAGAGTGCCACAAGGATATAAACACAACCTAAGATGGGGAGGGACCCGACGCACCGCTAACACAGAAGTGACGGGAGATGGGGTCCAAGAGGTTTCAGTGGGGAAGGAGAGCTCATAGCACGGACCAGCACTGCAGGCCAGAAAGGGCTTCAGCTAAGACATGAGAGACAAGGGCCTGCATCCCAGCTCCATCATCCAGCAGCTAGCTGACCTTGGGCGTGCTGCTTGACCTCCCGAGTCCTGCATCTCTTCCTCTGCTGATGAGACACAGTGGAACAGCTGATCTGCAGCTTAAGAAGTCAGAGAATCAATACAAAAGCGTAGACGTGGGCCCCAAAACTAGCTCGGAGTTTGGTCAGTCTTAGTCGAGCTATTCATGACAAATGGCACTGTACTAACTCCAGAGAAGCTCTGAGAAGGTGGGGACCGCGTGTTTGTCATGGCGAAAGCCTGGTGTCTGGCCAGAGGAGGGGAGGGTTCGAGGGCTAAGGCAGCAGACACAAAGGCCAGACTCCAGGTGTAGGATGCACCGTTGCTAACCGGGGCCCTAGGCACGCCTTGGAACCTCTCCTGGTCACAGCACACAAGGACAGTCTCTCCCACCACAAAGAGTTCCTGCCTAGCACAACAGTGCATAGTAGGAGCTCGGCGACAGGCCACAGAGGTGGTAGGCGGCTCTACATGCACCTGCACAGCAGGAACACGCCTTCTTGAGACCCAGAATCTTCTTTAATTATTTAGCAGCCTGTAAGGACCTTGATCCTGCATCGGGCTCAGAAACAGCTCTCTTCCTCTTTTTCTGTCTCTGTCTCTGTCTCTCTCAGACACACATACACACACACACACACACGATAAAAGAAAGAGAAAACCGCAGGCAGCCTGGGGTGTTCCCAGCCGTAGGAAAAACATGTGTGCAACAAGTACGCAATGCCATAATCAGACTGTAGGATCTGAGTCTGAGCCGGGGTCCAACCTCCCGCTCCAGCTGCATCACGGGGTAAGCCACACTCTCTGTTTCTGCAGCCGGCCGTGCCACGAGGAGCCGGCCTGCTCTTCTGGCCACTCCCGAGGTAGTTGACCCCTCCTAGGGAGCTCGAGAATGCCCAGAACAGGAGGCAGAGAGGAGAAGCGTGGGCCATCAGGATGTCTGGCTGAGCCGAGCCAAGGAGATGGCTTTAAAACCTGCCTGTGGCAAGCTGCCTTGATTCCCAGAGTGTTCATGTTGGAAGGGATTGTGGACAGACACGGAGGTGTGCACACAAGAGCCCCTGGGAGGGGGCAGGGGTGGAGACTCAGATTTTGAGATGAACCCCAGCCCCTCCTTACTGGAAGACTCCAGCAAGTTTCATCCCAGAAAATGAGGGGCTTAGGTTACTAGACATCCTCCAGGAGCCTTTTCTGCAGTGAGATGTTGCTGAATTCCTCTGATACCATTTAGCTAGTCTGCTTCTCACCAGGCTTCAATTCATTTCAAGAAAGCAGTTACTAAATGTTGATTGCACGCCAGGAACTTGCGCTGAGCACTGGTTGGGCCAAGGAGAAAAGACATGGTTCCTGTTTGCTGCTGCCAAGGAGCTCACAGTCTTCTGAAGGGAAGCGTATATCTAATTAAATAAATATGATCGAAGACCACAAATACTCGAGTAGCAATCCATTCCCCTGGGAAGACTGCAGGAGGTACCATAAAGGAAAGGGATACCTGAGTGAACGTTTGAGAGATAAGTAAGAACCTTCCAGAATCCTGAAGGCAGAGGGTAAGACAGAAACCAAATCCAGGGAAGTGTCATTGGATACGAAGGGTCAGTCGCGGGATTGCTGCATGGAGAGGGACGGAAGGACAGGAGACTAGAAAGGCTAGCTGGGGGCAGATTGTGGAAGAGCAGGTGTGAGAGCCAAAGAATTAGTTCTTTATCCTTCGGGGAATGGGGAGCCACTGAAGATGGCACTCCCGACAGGAGAGTGACAAAATCAGATCCGTAGTTTAGACCATCCATTTTGGCAGGAATATAGAAGCCCCGTGTCAGCAAACAACAGCCTGTGAGCCAAATGTGGCCCACAGCTTGTTTTTGTATGGCCTGGGAGCTGAAAATCTTTTTTTCCTACAACTTTACTCGGAATCAATTTGCATACCACATAATTCACTTATTTGAAGTACACAATTTAATGGCTTTTAGCGTACTCCCAGATTCCTGCAACCTTTACCACGGTCGATTTGGGACCATTTTCATCTCTTCAGGAAGAAACCCTACACCCTTTGACTACGACCTCCCATTTCCCCATCTCGCCCCAGCCCTACTTTCCATCTCTCTGGATTCACCTATTCCGGATATTTCCTGTAAATAGAAGCTATGATATATGATCCTTTGTGTCTGGCTTCTTTCGATTAGCATAATGTTTTCAAGTTTCAGTGACGTTAGAGCCTTACTTTTCATGGCTTTTCTTGGCTAACTAATATCCCATTGAATGAACATACCGCATTTGGTTTCTCCAGTCATCAGCTGGTGGACATTCGGGTTGTTTTCCTCAAAGAAGAAAGTGCAGCATAGACATGTGGCTCACAAAGCCTCGGTATCTACCATCCGGGTCCTCCTCACAGACCTGACGCAGACCCCGCCTAACAAGGAAGCAAGACGGTAAGTCAGAAGCCCAACTCAAGGTTTCCAACAGTTTCCAAATGACCATCTATGATGGTGGCTTCAACTACCCCTAGTAGTTGGACACATATTTGGGGTGGTAATATCCATGGGACTTGATTGGATGCTTTGGTGAAGGAGAGAGATACTGAGGAAAACTCATTCATTTACCATCAAGGAACTGAAATTCAGATGGTTAGAGTAGTCCGCAGTGAAGTCACTGGCTAATGGCCAAGTTAAGCTAAGATCCACCTCTCCTCTTGAATACAACACACGGACCTGTGCGATTTCTGCTTATCGTCACCAAAGAGACGGACTCAGCCCTTCAGCATTACCGGATGAAGCAAGACAAGGAGTTTTCGCTGCAGTACTTGTCCCTGGTAACTGTGCCTTCCAAGCTCCTTCACCTTCTCTGAATATCCAAAGAATCCCAAAGTCAGCTTGGCAAAGTAGGCTCTTCTCCACCGTGCCTCAATATGCCTCTCCAGCCGCAGCCTCTCTCTGCTTCTTTTGCATCCTTTATTCCCCAAACTTACCATGCCCCTTTCCCATGCTTTCCCTGTGCTCCTCCCGCTCTCGGCATTGTCCTCCCCCCCTCCCTTTTCCACCCAGAAAACTCCTATTTATCCTTCAAAGCCCATTCAAATATTCTGCCTCCAGGAAACCTCTCTTTCCAGCCCTTGTTCATAACATCGGCCACACTGAATGGCGACATTCTTGTTCTTGTGTCTTTCTCTTCCACCAGGCTGTGCCCTTTGTCTGCCTCTATGGGGCTATAGGGAGAGACTGGCCCACAGTCGGCCCCCTCTAAGTATTTGCTGAATGCGTGGGTGAGCGGGCACACATTCTTTCCCTTCATCCTTCAATTTCAAGGGGAATTGCTTTCTTGAAGCCCCTCTGGGTCTTTCAGAGGAAGCCGCTCTCAGCCTCGCTGCTTTCCCTTCTATTGATCCCGGGATTTATGGCACTATTGTTTCCTTTTATTAGGCTGTAATGGCCTCCGTTAAAACATGTTACATGGAAATAGGCTAATTAAGTGTGTCAAATAAGTCATCATCCCACAGAGTGGCCAGCCCTCCCCGGGCAGCGCTATGGTGACTCATAGTGGAGGGAGCCAGGCAGGGCACAGAGAGAGCACGTCCTCCTCACCCTGTTTCTCAGAGCAGTGGAGGCCCCCTGCAAGCAAGAGGCTCCCCGCTTTTCCCTGGGGCCCTCCTGGAGTCAGTGACTCTGTTCACCTTCGTGGGCTGGAGTTGACAGAGCCCACGCTGGGAGACTTGCTCCCGACTCCTCTGCCTGTTCCTTGTCTAGGGGCTCGAGGGAAGGGGAAAACTTCTAGTAGCAGGCCTGACGATAAACTCTGGTGGGAAACCTGTTTCACCACCTCTGTCTGTCTCTTTCCCATCCAGAAATACTTCCCAAATCTGTGCTTGTTTTCAGGAAGACTGGTTGACCGGAGACGCTCCAGATCTTGGATGGGAGGTGAGCGCCCACCTTTTGAGGAATTTCCAGTGGGCCCTTGGGCTGATACAGACTGGACTCCCAGACAGTGCTGTTTGCTCCTTTAGACAACACGGATATCATTTTGGGCTCTTCTTGTCCTGAGGGAATGGAGTATTTGATAAAATTCCCATGAGAAAGGGTCCCTCAAGGATAGGGGACATGAACCCATGTAAAAAAAGTTTCAGTTTTGCTCCGCCAGTGGTGAAAGCCTCATCCCTTGCTTGAATCCACTCTTCGAGGCCCAGTCAAGCCCCTGTCTTCTTCTCCCTTGAACTTCATGACCGTGTCTCCAAATCCTTGTAGGATAATAGTCAGGCTCTGCTCTCCAAGAAGCTTGGGGAACTCTGTGTGAACAACGTTACACAGGCTTATTTTCTGCAGGACTTCTCAGAGCTATCCACGTGTTAGGGTGTATTATGGATCTTCAGGAAACCATGACACATCCCAACTATTTACTACCCCTCCCCAGTGTAAGGATCGTACATCCCTGCCCTTTGCTGCGTGCTTTTGCCATGCCTCCCCCTAGACTAGGCCGTGTATAGTTCCAGTTCCCACGGATGTTCAGCTTGGCCATGTGACCCATGGAAGATGGGCAGAAGTGGGGGTCTCAGAGCCGAAATGGTCACAGACTTTGCAAGTTTTCTCTCCCAGTTTTGCCCCTGCCATGAAAAGAGCACACTTCTAGCAACCACTCTCCCAGAATGCAGCTGAGGAGGAGACTTAAAAGCAACCCATAATCTGAGCCAGTGTTGCTCCACCCAACCTCTTCTGGCCAAGGAATGAGACAGTAGCTTTTAGCAGTTATGGCCTGTATCAGTTTCTTACTGCTGTTGTAACAAATGACCACAACCTGAGGGGCTTAGAGCACTGCCCATTTATTCTCTTACATCCAAAATCTGTCTCCCTGGATGAAAGTCAAGATATTGACAGGGCCAGCTCCTTCTGGAGGGTCCAGGAAAGAACCCACCACCTTGCCTTTTGCAGCTTCAAGGGGCTATCGATACCGTCTGGTTCAGGGCTCCTGTCTCTGTCTTCCAAGCGCATCACTCAACGTCTGCTTCTGTTACATGATATCTCTTCGTCCTCACTCTGACCCTCCTGTCTCCATCTTATAGGGACCCTGTGACTATATTGGGCCTGTGTGAATCACGCAGAATAGTCTTCCCATCTCAAGATGCTTAACTGAATCACATCTGCACGGTCCTTTTCACCATAGAAGGCAGCATTCCTAGGTTCTGGAGATGAAGGTATGGATGTGTTCAAGTCCGTGGTTCAGCTGACCTCATTGGTCATATATATGGTTTCCCCGAGTTTTTTGGAATTCGAACCCCTATTATCTGGTGTTTCTATTGCTAATTTGCAGTTATCACTAAACTGATATCCCAATGCCTCCTGTGGGATTATCAGTTTCTGCTGATCTTATTTGGTCCATCTCCTTGGATTAGAGGTTCCCCTACTTTCCTAATCTATAAAAGAGGGATCACATCTGTCAGGGTTGAACTTATCAAATTCCAATTGGAAACAAGTTGGAAAGACGGTAAGCGTGTCTGTACGGGGAGCAGCCATAATTTCTCAATAGACGCCACTTGACTTCCTGGCCTGCCCGCCTTTGCCGGCATGGAGCGCGGGCTGCCGCTGCGGGCGGTTTAAGTGCTGCTTGGCTGATAGAGGGAAGGTCTCCCTGATAACCACGTCTCTGCTTTCCATCCTCTGCCCTTCCTTCCACAGTGTCAGGCGTGCGGCAGGCACAGGCTTGTGTCTGTTTGTCCTGCCGTCCCCAAATATATGGAAGTCCCAGGGCCGGGGGGAGGTGGGCAGGAACCGCGTTGCATGAATAAATGAGCCTTATCACCGCTCGGTAGCTGTGTGGCTTTTGGAACATTCCTTGTTTTCTCGGGGCTTCGGTTTCCCTACATGCTAACAGGAGACTAGATTCGGAGCCCTGTGGCCTCTCCCTGCTGGGTCCAAAGCCCTTGAGTCTGGGACTCTCCCTTTTCCCACCATTTTGCTCAGCACAGCCTTTGGACCTCCTTAGTACTGATTAAACATTCGGTGATTAGAACAGGGATGCCCTTCTATGTACCATCTTTTTCAGTTTTGCATTGTAATGGGTTTTTTAAACCAAAATACCCTTCAAAAGCCAAAAGAAAAACTGGCAAATGACCCAGACTCCAGAACAGACCACCAGGACCCAGTCATGATCATTAGGCCCCCCCCCACGCTGAGCCAATGCTGCCCAATTAAATGACACTAGTGGGTTCTGTGTCACAGCTTGCAAACCCACTGGAAAGCTCGAGTCCTGAAACCCACAAAACCCTTCAGTCGTGACTTATCTTCTCATGCTTGCTTCGAGAAATCTCTATTTTGTGAGAAGAGGATGACCCAGAAAAGGGTTAAGCCCGAAAAGGTTCATTTCCTCTATACTGCCTGCTCTAGAATCTGGGATAATTCCTGCCATTAATATTTTAAGCAACTAATTTGACATTTTTCCATTTAATTAACTTGCATACATATGAGAACAGGGCTTTGAGAGTACCGTGACATTTAAACAAAGTCATTTAAGTTTTCCCATTTCTGGCGGAGTGCGGCTTTCTTCTTTGCCTTTTTCCTTTGTGCTCCGTTTCTGTTTTGCATTCCCGATTCTGATGCTGGCTTATTAGCTCAGAGAAGTGACCAAATTTCCCCAAGCCAGCGTCCCACAGCCTCAACCTAGGTGACGTGGGTGGGCCTGGAACTCTGGGCTGCGGCTCTTTTAAACCCGATCCTATTCTTTTCCAGGCCTTTCTGCAAAGGCCGTTTCAATCAGAGCAGACTAGCGTCACAGGCTAATGTTTTCCTGTTGCCACACCAACCCCCACCCCCGTAGGAGTGGGGGAGGTGCGGCGGGAATGCAAAACATTTATCAAATGTAACCATCTCCACTGAAGAGCCGGGGTTTCAGGAGGCAAACAATAGCTGCGTGACGATTTTCCCTTCCAAATGACAAATAATTGCTGTCCTATCATCAAATGATTAAGAAATAAAGGAAAACAGACAAATGGAGTGTATCCATGGAGGGATGGTGTGGGGGTCTGGGGAGAGCCTCGCTCAATGTGCCGTAATTGAAAAATTGCACCCTAATTAGCTCCCACCCCGGAGGATTCATGAGTTCTATGCGCGCCACCCCATTCGCAGCCCGCCAAGTCATAGAACTTGCAGCCATTAAAGTTTCCTGCTGGTTTCAGAAGGGGCTGGGCAGTCTCCAGATGCACCCAGAAAGCGAGGCTTTTTGGCTTGCCCAGCCCTCAATAAGGAGCCATTACTTCATACTTTCATCTGCCATAATTAATCACAGATTTTCTCTGCCTATCAACGGCACCGGCTGCTCTCCCCAGATGAACCTGGGCACTCATGCCTCAGGCTTATTGGCGGTGGCCAGCCAAGCCCGGCTCACCCAAGGTCAAGGGAGCTGCATTCCCAGGATGCAAAATGGTGCCCCCAATCCCAGGCGCCAGGGGAGAGAATGGGTCCTGCATTTGAAATGAAATCCTGTTGCAAACCGAGCTCAGGGGGACTCTGGACGAATTCCACGTCTTCCTTTCCTCCCATGATCGGGATATTCTTTGTGGACTTCTAATGAAAGCTGTCAGGAAGCATAGCCCTGTAAGAGAGGTGGGTCTCCATTCTCTTCTACTCCCTCCCCCTGGACCTGGGTTTAAATCTCAGCTCCATAACCTCATTAGCAGCATGACCTTGGGAAAGTAACTCGGTCTGAGTGTGTCTCTCAAGTTATAAAATGGAGATCATAGTACCTACCTTTCAGAAGTAAGATGACGACCAGAGGGTGCCATGGCAAAGTTCTGGGTTACGGTTGCCACGGTTCCTGATTCCTATGTGGAAAGGGGGGATAATGATCTTACCTCCCCACTAGGATCTTACTGAGGAATTGAGTAGAGAATGCTTTATATGTGTGTAAAGTGCCTGACATAAAGTTGGTGCCCAGTAAATATTTGAACTGAACTGAATCATACATATATGGTTCATCCATTCATTTAATCCATCAGCTAATAGTTGTTAAATGATTACTTTTTGCCAGACACTTTGTTAGGCATAGGATATACACAGGGGAGTGAGACAAACTTGATTCGTGCCCTTGGGAGCTTACATTCTAGAGAGAGAGCACAATGAAAAACAAATTTTTTAAAAATGACACACAAGTTGTAAAAAGCTCTGTAAGAAAATAGACAAGAACACAAATAAAAGCTAGGAGTTGGCAGTAATTTTTAAATGAAGACCGAGAGGCTAAAGACACAAGTTTGTAAGGAATGATAGGGAAAAGCATTCCAAGCAGAGGGAACAGCCTGGCAAAAAGCAGGATGAATCTTAACATATTCCAGGAATGGAGAACCGGCCAGGAGTCAGACCACGGAACACACAAGCCCAAATCTCAGTGATTTCAGACAATACGAGTTCAGTCCTTCTTCTTGTCAGAACCAATCCGGTATTTGGTGGGTGGTCTTTAGCTCAGTTGTTCAAAAATCCAAACTCCCCACTGTCCCCTAAGTTCTCGGTGGAGTTGTCCATTATGTCCTCTGCTTGCAGCCAAGAGCAAAAAGAAAAAGCTCTTGGACATTTGGTGGTCAAGGCCAGAGGTGGTGTGGGTCACTTGCACTCGTATCCCATTGACTGGAGCTCAAAGATCTGGTCCTGCCTCCCTGCGGAGGAGTGTGGGGGACGGTGTGTAGCCACACGTGCGGAAGGACAGTAACAGGTTGAAAGAACACACAGCAATGCCCGCCCCCCCGAAGCGAGGAAGGAGAGATGGAAACGGGGTTATTCAAGGCCATGGAAACCAGGGGGAGAAGAGTGACATCCATGCGGAGAGAATGAGAAGCCTTTCCAGGGCATTCCTCACATGCCTGTTTAGATCTTACTCAGTGAGAATGGCAAGCTAGTCAAAATTAACGGCATGACCGAATTCACACCATAAGGGAAATTCTCTGGCTGCTATGAGGAGAAACATCTGCAGAGGGCAATACTGGTCCCCGGAAGGTGTCTTGGATTAAGGTGATGAAGAAGGGGATGGACAGAAAGTGACAGATTTGAGAAACTTCGGGCCCCATAGAACTGGCTTCAGCCTCACTAGGTAGCTGGCATGCAGGTGCCTATTGACCTGGGGCCATCATGAGAGGCTCCAAAAGATGAGAGAAGACATGAAAGCACTGGGTTGAGCAGCTGGCTGTGCAGCATGGAGGAGTTCCAGAAGTTTCCACCGGAACCAAAAGCTGGTCTATCTCCTCAGTGCCCCTCTGGCCCAGTGCAGCCACAGACCCTCCACGTCCTGCTTCCATCACAGTGAGAGATGTCAACATTCAGCCAGCCTGGTTCCCACCGGTCCCAGGGCAGGCAGCTGGGGGCAGCTGGGATGAGGCAGACAATCTTCGAGTGAGACCGCTCACAGAGCACCGGTTTCAAGTGCTTCCACTTAATCCTCCCAACTCGGCTGGGAAGATGGCCGGAGTTACTGTTGACTCTCTATCTTACAGACGACGAAACAGGCTCCTGTTGCTCCTGTTCCTCTATGAGTACGAGCAGCAGGTTCGAACACGTCTTCTGTTCGCTCGGGTGCAACGCAGCGGACTGCTCCAAGGGCAGGCTGTGTCTAGACTCACACGAGGCCGAGAGAGAGTGAAGATCTGCTTTTCATGACCCCTGCTTCCTGCCAGCATGGCAGTGGCCTCCTCCAACCGGATGCTCCCCAGTCAGCCCCGTGGGACCCCCGCGGCCCATTCTGCGATGTCTTCGGACAGATCACTGGCTTATGGACCTGGTGATCCAAACATTCGGCGTCCTGAGCTACCCCAGACGTTGTGAAGCAGAATCCCAGAGACTATGGGAACCATTCGGCTGTGTTTTGAAATCTCCCCAGGTACAGTGACCTGGTACTCAGATAAGAGTACGGTGGCATCAACAGCGTGGGGAGCGGTGGACTAGGCGGGGCCCGGGGAGAAACTTATCACCTAGTGAACTGGCGACAGACCCAGGAGTAGACGATGCCTTTCTAGTTTCTAGTCTCTTCTCTTCAGGACTGTCCTGATGCCCTGAAGAGGTCACAGGGAAGTGCAGCCTTACCGGTGGTCTGAAAAGATCAGAGCAGGACAGGAACTTTAAGGTTATCTTCCCAACCCAGGGGTTCCCCAATTTCCAACTGCCCAGCTGCTTCAGAAACACCGGAGGTGTTTGTCACAACTCGGGCTCCTGGCCTCCCTCTGTGCCTACTGTACCAGCGGCTTGGGAGTTCATGTTTTCTAAAATATCCCTGGTGATTCTGCTATCAGCCATGTTTGTCAACCACTGATCCAGACTTCCCATTTCACAGTCCATAAAACTGAGGCCCAGGAAGACGCGATTTTCCTAAAACGACCTGGCCTGTAAGCGAAGTTTCCTGGCTCGGTCTCCAGCTTCTTCCACTAGCCCTCACTCATCTGAAAGCCCGTCCACGCATAGGGGTAGAGGAGGGGATGGTGGGCCAACAGCAGCAAGGGGGTTGAAAGAGCTGCCTCAGAGAGACATGGAATCAGCTGACTGTGGCAGGTTTCCTTCCCCTAGTTATCGATGCCTCTTCTCCCTACCCTTCTCAGTACTTCCCCTGCTCATCCAGACATGATCAGTTACTCACAGGAATAAATTACGCACCAGCCTACAGTCTATTAAGTCAGCGGTGATGTGCTGGCTCAGGGAGCCAACGGGCAAGACGGGCTGTCTGTAGCAAAGGCCAGCAGAAGGGAAAGTGTGGCCCCAGCGCATGGAGGAGCCTTGAAACAGAAAAGCGCCCAACCCTCTGGCAATGGTTGAGCCGCCTGGGCCCCCAGAGATAAGATCGCAGGCCAAACTTGAAAAAAACATTTTTTGGAACAACTGCCCCTCAGCCTGAGGCTGCAGCTCCAAGGGCTGACCACCAGCCACCCTCCCTAGCTCCCACAGCCCTAAGCCCTCAAGGAGGCCTAGCTCTGATCCAGGGATCCTGTTAATGTGGAGGAGGGCTGGGGGACCTGAAACTGCATTTCTTGCAAGCTTCTGGATAATATCAGCGCTGCTGGTCCAAAAAACAAGGTTCTGGCGAGAAGTGTGAGCAAAACTGGGTAGTCAGCCCCCTTGTTCATATGTAGTTTCTTCTCCCAGCCAGCTCCTTCTGCATTTCCTCTGCCTGCAACATCTTTCCCTTCTGGAACCTGCTTAGAAAACTGCTTGCCATGCACAGTCTGGCTTGGGCATGCCTGCTTTCTCGAAGTCTTCCTTGACCCTCTGTAGCCCCCACACCCCACTCACACTCCATCATGGCCATACATACTCTCGTGAGAGTTCATGCAACTTGTCACTCGATGGCCTGGGAACTCCGTAAAAACTGTACCAACTCTTTCGTTTCTATGTGTCCAAGCCTGATAGGGCTCTGCTTTGCCACTGGGGCTCCACAGAGCCTGGGAACTTTTCAGAGATCCCCCAAAAAAGTTTAAGACCAGAAAACAAAATGATTGGACCCAAAACACGAAGGAAAAACTTCGCAGTAGAAATTAATAAAATTTTAATGAAATGTCTCCAAAACAAAATATTACATCAATCGCATTCATGGTTTCATTTAGTATTCATAAAAATTTCATTATATTTGGAAACGATGTGCCGGTTAGATTTTCTCACTTTGCAAGAATTCTTGAGTACCCCCATCACTGCTGAGAAATCAAAGACAGGCATAGATCGAATGAATTACTTGTAGCCAAATAATTTCAAACGTGAAGTTATAAAAATAATCTTTATTTTTCTTTACAGAAAAAAAAATACACGTAATATGGAATATGGGTGAATTGCACTATGTTTGATCTGTGTGTGTTGGAGCTTCCAAAGCAAGTGTGTCTGGGTCTTAGAAAGTCTGAAAACCACCTTGACATCTGGCTTGGGGCAAGCATGCCATAGATTTCTCCCAAATGAATGGATGCATAAATGGCATCCCAAAGTGGTTCTGAAAAGTATATAGGTGAGAAGAAGGGAAGAAAAAAAGGCAAGAGAAATATATAAAACGTAAGCCAAACTTTTAAGACAACAGAGGAAGTCCTTGTTAGCCAGAAATCCCAGTCCCAACCGGATGACAGAGACAGGCGCTATCGCCCCCTACTGGCTGGAGGAGTTGTCCACACACACAGGCTTCACTTACCGATCTGTCATTGCCGCTTCTCCAACACCAAGAACATCAAAGCCCTTTGGATTTCCCTCCAAGAAAGAAGTCAGTGGTCCCTGAGGATCAGCCTCTGCCTCTCTCTGGGAAGGAGACTCGAGGGGAGCTGTACAGCTGACTCTGTGTCAGACAGCCTGAAATGGATCCAAACCCATCTTGAACCTATTTCTACCTTCCTCCTGAACTACCTCTTGGCTAACGTATTCCATATGTTTCTTCCCCTGATGGATAATAGGCTTTGCTTTATTTCAAAGGATATCATTGAAAAGTCTGGGGGACAGGGCTGTGTTCGAAGCAAACAAGATTTGGGGAGTTCTTCTGAGGAAACCATGAGAGATAAACAGGAAGATTTATACACAAGATGTTCACTACAGCATTATTTATAATAGTGAAGGAGCGGAAATAGCCTAAACTACCAATAGCAAGGGGCTGGTTGAAAAAATTAGGACCTCCCCACATAATAGAAGGCTACGCAGCCATTAACAGTCGTGTTTTTGGAGATTATTTTATTTTATTTATATTTTTAAAAGATTTTATTTGAGAGAGAGTGAGTGAGCACAGAGGGAGAGGGAGAAGCAGACTCCCCACAGAGCAGGGAGCCTGACACAGGGCTCAATCCCAGGACCCCGAGATCATGACCTGAGCCTAAGTTAGACACTTAACCCACTGAGCCACCCAGGCGCCCCTGAAGATTATTTTATAGAAGTATCCCACCTTTGGTGAGCCCTTCAGAGGTGCCAAATGGCATTATCTGTGCCTGACGGGCCTTCCAACAGCCCCATGAACAAAGTACACTGCTTGCGTTATCTCCGTGGGACAGCGAAACTGAGGCATAGGCAAGCCAAGGTCACAGCGCTAGGCTGGGCACTGCGCTGGCAACTCCAGAGCTGCCCTGCGGCACGATGGACTGCAGGATGCTGCCCCCCTCTCACACAGATTGATGGGGAGTGGAAGTGAGGTGGTGGTTCCTTCCCAGATCTGCGGCCAGCTGTCACAAAGAAGGGCAGCAGATCAGGCTGAATCCTGAGGCGTGGTGGGGTCTTGGCCAGGCAGCTTTCACAAGCAGTGATGACAGAGGAGGAAAAGAGCCCAAGTGAAATCCCAGAGGTGGCAGTGTGGGGTGGGTAGGGGTTAGCAAACATGGAGGGGGTAAGGATGGCTAGCATGTCAGGTGTGTTGTCACCATGCACTGGGAACAAACAAATACAGCACAGGGGGCTGAGGCACTGCCATGTGCACCAAAGCAGGGACAGTAAGCATCGAAACTGCTAGCTTTGGTGGGCCCGTCCACACACCGTGCTCAGTGCTTCTCCAGGACTCTTGTTAAATCCTGAGGACCACTGCCTTTCTTTGAGCCATCATTATGCCCATTTCACAGGCGAGAAAACGGCAAGATTTTTTAAAAATTGGCAAGATTTAAGTCATTTGCCTGCAATTTCGACCAGTAAGCAATAGTGCTGGAGTTGAGGTGTGTAGTGCAGAGGCCACATGCTTGACCACTGGGTCACCTCCTCCCTCCCGCGGGGACGGGCTGCCACACACGGGGATAGGAGCCCACATTCGTCCCCCTGCAGCCCATGCTGCTTTCTGTTCCATCAGCTACAGTTGGCCTTCCTTGTTATTCAGGGAATCCGTTCTATAGGAAAATGAGAGCAGAGCCTCCTGGGTTTATGAGAACCCCTGGGAAGCCCAACACGAGAGATGAGAAAGAGGAAAGAAAGATCCCTCCACATTTGGGGGAAATCACCAAACGTTTCTGGTTCCTCCAGCTAATGCTGTGTGAAGTCCAAGGGGAATCTGAAACAAAGGAACACCGTGGGCTAACCCCAGAAGTCCTGGGTGCCCTCCTCAGCCCCAGGCTGCCCCCTCCTTCTTGGGTAGCCTCCAGCCCTAGGGCCTCGGCTGCATCCTCCAAGAGTGGCCACCTCCTACCAGACCCCTGGGCCCTGAGCCTGCCTGCTCCCCAAGTCTGCAGCAGAAAGGCGCAACCCCCCCACACCCCAAAAACAAGCTCCTCTCAGACTCTTTCATGATCGGCGTTCACTGTCCACAATAGTGAACATGGGGATTTTTCTGGGTTTCACTTTCTGGGTTACTCCCTTCCTGAAGAGGTCAATGGAGGTCTCTATGGATTCTGGCTACTGTGTATCTGGAGAGCAGACTTGCCCAAAAGCCCAGTGACCCACCCTATCCCCGCCCCCCCGGGGTAAGGGTCTCCATAGAACAAACAGCCCTTGGGGACCAATCTAGAGCCAGCACCCCACTCACCCACAAGCACACCCCCCAACAGACCCACGGGAATGGGTTCTGGAGCCACGCTGTCTGGGAGACACCCCCTTTCTCAGCTACAGGCCCCCTGCCCCACGGCCACAAATCTGTCCCCCCGGGGCTTAGCCACAAGGCCTGCCCCTGAGACCAATGCCAGGAGGGAGATCCTGCCCTCTGCCTCTGCAGGGCATTTGGTAGTGAGGAGCAGGAGCCGGGCAGCGGGGCACCCCTCTACCAGAGAGAGCTGGCCCAAAGATGGAGAGAAGAAAGAGGAAGAACAGCCGTGAGACAAGGAGAAGAGCCCCAGGCATGACTCCGTAGTTCCTGATTCTAGTTCCTCCAGGGCGGGGCTGAAGTTTTCACCCCTGAGTTTTGTGAAATAGTGCCATATCCTTTCCCCAAGGTCATCATTTTGCTTGAGTGCAATGTCCCTTGCAGTCCAAGGGGCCACAGCAAGAGCAGCTTCAACGAGACCACCACAAGTGCCTTGCACGTTGCATCTAGGATTTCTGCAGCCTGCCTCCCCCGGACCCACTCACAATTTGCCACATGGGTGGCCAAGCCTGATGAATCCTTGGTCTCATGCTTCTGAGTCTTCAATAGTTCCCTGCTACATACAGGATCAAGTCCAAGTTCCCTAACACAGTGTTCAAGTTCACTGTCAACCTCCTGCAGCCTTCTCGCTCTCCATCTCAGATTCTGGGTCTTGGCTAGACAGAACTGCTCTTGGCCTCCCTCCTCCTGCATGCCTTTGCTCATTCTGTTCCCTCTGCCTAGCCATCCCTTTCCTTGCATCTCTGCCTTGCTAACTTGCACTCTAACTTCCCAGGCTGGGTAAAAGGGGGCTTGTCCTCTGGGCTCCCCTATGTCCTGGCCTCGCTCAGCCCGCCAAAACTCAGACCAGACTGTGTGGTAACTGGCTGCTTTCTTGTCTTTCCACCACACTGTGGACTCTAGAAAGGCCAAGATCACAACGTCTCTGCTCCCCATACTGTGTTCCCTGTAAACTGGCTTCTGTAGGCTCACCCACCCCATCTTGTGGTGACTCCTTCCAGCCAAAGATGAAGAGTTTCAGCAGAATGTTCAGGTCACCTGTTCCTATTTTAGAGAGGATGAAATTGAAGCTCAGAGAGGTTCATAGTGACCCCAGGAGCTAGGCCTGAATCAGAAGCAGAACTCTCTGCTTCAAACCCTGCGCCTTTCCCACTACACCCACCATTGACCAAACCGCTCTGGCCCTGCTCCTTGTCAACGCCGTGATGAATTTCTTTAAATGTGTATATCTCATTTGGGGCCATCAACTTTTCTGAGCTCCAAGAAGATTTCCATTGTGTACCCTGGGATCAGAATTTGAAATTAGGCTCCCGTGCTTCCCTGATGCCCTCGTGTGGGTGGGTTTCTCACCTCGATGTCTTTGTGTTCTGCCCAGGTTCCCCACGAGGACCCTGCTCCTTCATCAAGAGACATGTCAGGTGTCCCCTCTATCCGGAGCTTTCCAGAAGCCTTCCTGAGTTTGCTGCTCATTGCCTCCTTGCCTGCACCCATTGACCCTATCCATTTCTCTGGGACAATCCCTGGCGGCCAAGCAGAACTTGGTCCCTACCCATTTGCTCTTGTCTGTTTCCTCAGAGGCAGTGATCACTCCATTATTCAGCTCCTAGCCCAGAACCTGACTTGCAGTAGGTGCTTAATTGAAGTGTGTTTGGAGGAAGAGGAGGGGAAAGGATGATGCTTACAAAGCATTTCACATTGAGAAAGCCCACTAGCCCCACGATGGGGGAATAAGACTTTACCCCATTTGATTTCTCTACAGCTTCTAACAAAGAGCTGGGAACACAGTAAAGAATCAGCTAGCATCTTCAGACCAAAATCTAATTCCGCAACTTTCTTCTGCATTTGTGCTATTTACAAAGCAAGCATTGACTTACTGAATTTTCATAATAATGAAGAGGGGCCTTATAATTTTTTTTTCATTTTCTATGGAGGAGCCACCAGAATCAGCCCCAAATCCTGGGCCTTACCTGGTGGCAGTCTATCCCCCAGCGCATACCCCTATCCGAGGTCAGAGTCCGGCTACTGCGACACATGCACGTCTGTTAAAGGCTTGCTTCTCCCCTCATGGTCCATACATAGTTACGTGATCCTTATGGATACAGGGTTTCCTTAGCCAACAAATGACCGTGCTCCCAAGTTCAGTGGCCCAGAGCAAATAGTTCAGCCACCCTCTGCCTTGTCATTGCGTTCAGTGGCTCCATCCCCTCCCAAGCCTCCTATCAAAGTGAAGGTCCCATGGCTTCTCAGTTCCTTGTGAGCCAGGGTGGAGTATCCGCGCAGCTCAGATGTCAGCAGGCAGGCCGAGCCAGCACCACGTCTCATTTGGCCTTACTTCTTAATTAGGCACCCACAATGCTACTCAGCTGCCCCTCCACACCTTCAGTTTCCAGGAGCGCGGCCGTGCTGCCGAGCCACCAGATCAAGAGCATGGGGCACTGCCCCTGAGGTCTGCCGGAGGGACAAAGATGGCATCCCCAGGAGCACCCACCATTGCCAGGTCAGCCCGGGGCTTGAGAAGCACGGCAGACTGGCACAAAGGGTTGAAGCCCAGAGGGGTGCAGCCACCCTTGGAGGACCCCTCCCCCAGCTCAAGTCTGGCTTTCCCCCCGCCCCCCACAAAGCAACAAAACAGCAACATCCCAAGCATCTAACCACATCCCACCAACCCTCTCTCCCCAGCTTCCCCTTCGAGCTTACTGACCTCAGTGTTGCCCTTCCCGGATGGTGAAGGTGTCACATGACAGCTCAGAGGTGGCCACGCACGACGCAGCCCTCCCTCACCACAGAGGCAACCTTCGGTCAGCTGCCTCTTCGCTCAAGAGTGGCCGCCAGCAGAGGGAGAGGGACTGGCCAGCTGAGACCTGAGCTGGAAGCCTGGCTGTGTCACGAAACTTCTGTGTTTGTTTGGGCAAGTAGCCCCATTCCTCTGGGCTTCAGGTGGCTCCCCTCCCAGGGAGGGGGTGGCTTCATTGAGCTATCCATTTCCTCTTTCCTTCCAGGCCTCTCGATAACCAGAAACTACAGTTCTGCGGCAGGAATAAAGCTTAGGGCACTAACAGTAAAGTTCCTCCCTTTCTGCTCTGCTCAAACCACCAATAAAAATAGCAATAATTCTATTTAGTAACTGTTCTCTCTGTGCCAGGCAACACTCTAGGCGTGTTTCCTTACACAATCTCTTCTCATCTTCCCAGAAACGCTGACAGGTGCACATTTCTATTGCTCCCATTTTAAAGATGGAAAATAAATTCTCCCAAAGATTCTGTGTTTCGTCCATGGACACACAGCTGGAAACGGAGAGAAGTGAGATCTGAAATGGGGTGATTTATCTGCTGAACAAGGACATGTTAGAACTCCATTCTCTCCCGCTTCCGTCTGACCAGCTCAGCTATTTCTTCCCCATAGAATGTTTGTAAAATTCGATCGCATCCTTGGGTGCAAAGAAAAAAATTTTTAAATTTTAAATTAGAGATTTTATAGATCACGATCTCTTAATATAATCCAAAATTTTCAAATAAAAATGGGGCTGAAAATATTCTTAACTACTGGGGAATTAATAAACACAGCTCTAGATAACCCATGGAACAAAAGAAATATTAAAATGAAAACTAGGGGCTCCTGGGTGGCTCAGTCAGTTAAGCATCCAACTCTCGGTTTCGGCTCAGGTCATGATCTCAGGGTCCTGGGATCAAGCTCTGCATTGGGCTCCAGGCTCAATGAGGAGTCTGCTTAGGACTCTCTCCCCTCCTCTCTCCCTCTGTTCCTCTCTCATGCTCTAATAAATAAATAAATCTTTTTTTTTTTTTTTAAAAGGGGGGGAATTAAAAACCATGTAGAAACAGATGAAAAGGAGAACATTTATTTCAAAACCTATGCGATCCCCCAATAAAAGCTCAACTCAGGGGAAATCATGGCCTGAAATGCCTTCTTTTTTTTTTTATTTTATTTATTATTCTGACAGACATCAGAAGCAGGCAGAGAGGCAGGCAGAGAGAGAGGGAGGAAGCAGGCTTCCTGCTGAGCAGAGAGCCCGATGCAGGGCTCGATCCCAGGACCCCGAGATCATGATCTGAGCCGAAGGCAGAGGCTTAACCCACTGAGCCACCCAGGCGCCCCTGAAATGCCTTCTTATTAAAGAAAAAAAGACTAAAAATAAAGGATCTGAATACACATCATAAGGAATTTTAAAAAATATAAGTGAACAAAAAAAGTACAAAATGGGAATTGATCAATAATTGAAATTAATGACACAGAACATAAGAGAAAGGAATACAAAATACACAGAACAGGTGCTTTGAAACCAGAGTAAGCAGGAGAGGTCACTGGTGTCTCGGGGCAGAATGGGGTGGGGGGATCCTGCTCCATATGTGTCCCCCTCGTGCCCAGCCCCGCGGGTCAGGAGTGGGCTCCCAGTGCTCGGGTCCCCCCCCCGGGTGGGAGTGGCTTCCTTCCACCTGGCCAGCGCATGGCATCATCTGGCGGTCTAACTGCCCACCGGAGACTCCTTGGAGTGGAGTCGGGAGCACTTCCTCTCAGAAATAAAGCTCCTCCGTCTGGGCTTATTAGGCAAACGAGTCAGTTTTGTGTTTTCAGCAATGAAAGCTGCTGCGGTTTTGTTTTCTCTCTGTTGCCAGGAGTCAAGAGGAAGTCTGTGGTTAGACATCTTCGGGTGGAGACGTACACAAACACAGCGGCTAGAAATGATCTCCTCGCACTCAGCCCGCCCTGCCTGGTGGAAGGAGGCTAATGCAACTGAACACACAGAGCAGGGGGAGGTGGGGAGAGACACCGAGAATTGCCCAGACCTGCAACACCCCTCACCCCTCCTCTAGTCCCCGGCCGGCCTCTGCTTCCCATTCTGACAGTGGGATCCTGTGGATGCATTTTCTCTTGCAAGGATGAGGCAACCCAGTTTGCCTTCTCTAGGTCCAGAGACTGAATTTAAAAGACCCCAGTGAACTGAGTGCCAGTCTCAGATCTCTGGATCTTCTGGCAGGTGCTGCCGGCTGCCTGCACTGTGGGTCCCAGACTCTCCTTCTGCAACACAACCCTGGACTTGTTCTTATAAGCAGTTCAGGGCTATCTTCACCCTTGCTATACCTCACCCCCCACACACAGAAACTGGAAGTGCCTCGGGAACCAAGCAGCGTGTGAACTGAGCTTGGCCCCACTGGCTAGCGCCAGGAACTGACGCATTCTGTTATTTGAAAATCCATCACTTCCAATCAAAAGATCTAGGTTCAGATTTTGGATTTCCCCCTTAACTTACTATGAGCTCCTGGGTGGGACAAGTCTCTAAAAATCACCCTGCCAACATCAGAATGGCAGCCCTTCTCCTCCAGAGGCTGTAATCATAAATTCAGAGATCTATGATAATATATGGTATATGACAATCAGCCCAGAGATTATAATCTCTAAGCACTCAGGATGTCAAGGAGAACACTTTGTGCATGATAAAACACTGATGTCCTTATTATGGGGCTGTTATCATGATGACTTCGGTCTGTCTCAAGGCTGTGACTCGTCCCTCAGCTCGGTCCTCCTTGTGGCTGACACGTAAATGACGGATATGTTTCACATGCTTTCGTGACGATCACCACTTGTCAACCTCATGGGAGCTGAGAACGTTGATTTCATGAGCAGGCATGAAAGGATATTGTTAGTGTTACCATATTTACCTGCTCATTAAGGGAAGCTATTTTATTTCCTAAGTTCTTCACTTTCTTAGTGACGAAAATTTATCCATTCAGCCACTTTCCTAAAAAAAAAAAGAAAGAAAAAGAAATGGACTCAGGGCTAGAGACTCTCAGGGTTGAATGGGACTTAAAAATCATCTGGTTCATCCTGCCCTCTCATCTTCACGCCCCGTCCCCTCAAAATCTGTGATGGGCATCTAACCTCTACTTGCTTCCCTGAGAGACAAGGAGTTGGCTGCCGGGGCCGTCCATTTCTCCTGTGAATATTGTCTGTTATAACACTCTTCCTCCAACAGCCTTGGCAGTTGCTAGGCTGTGTTCTTGGCAAACCCCTAATGCTGTGCACACTTGACTGTGTAGGATGGCAACTGGCAGAGTCAGTGGGGGACGAAGAAGCCCCACGGGAGGTGTAACCGAACCGGAAGTGCCATCTGAGCGACATGAGGAGGGGGAGGGAAAGGGCCCATCAGCCACCCTTGGTGGCTCCAGAGGCAGCTTTTTCCTTCCTGCCATTAAAGAACTCAAGAATAACAATCACTCCATTCATTCTGATGCTCTGAACATTTGCTGGGACAGGCCGGGCAATATGACAGGGACAACACTGAAATTTCGGGGGCTTCATATAATGGAAGCAGACTTCTTGCTGGTATAAGGTGCAGTGGAGGTTGGGAGCCCCTCCCCCATTTTCCACGCTGTCCGGAACACAGGACCTCTAAAATCACTATGGCAGAAAGGGAAGGAGGAGGTACATCAACTTTTTTTTTTTTTAAGATTTTTTTATTTGACAGAGAGAGACACAGCGAGAGCGGGAACACAAGCAGGGGGAGTAGGAGAGGGAGAACCACGCTCCCCGCTAAGCAGGGAGCCTGATGCGGGGCTCGATCCCAGGACCTTGGGATCATGACCTAAGCCAAAGGCAGACGCTTAACGACTGAGCCGCCCAAGCTCCCTGGTACATCAACTCTTAATTGCCTCGCTCACAGCCTCTATTGGTCAGCACAAGCCACGGGCCCCAACCTGGCTGCAGGAGAAGCAGGGAAGTGTAGGGGAGGGGCGCATGGATGTGTGGCAAATGCTGTCTCTCCAGCCTGCCTCCCCCCGTCCATCTCAGGGTACACCACGGGAGAAAAGAGGGTCAACCCTGTGAAGAAGAGGTGCCCAGGGCAATGGAAATGAGCCACACAGGTGAGGGGGACCTTTTGGGGCAGGGCCTCTGCCTGCTGCTGGTCACCCTTCATCCCTCCCATTGCCATGTTTGCCACATACACTCCCTCCAAAACCGTGGTCCTGGACTACTCTGCTTCTCTTCAGCCAGCTCCCATCAGAGCTCCATCTTGGCCATCCCAGGTTCTGGGGAGGATAAGAAGGGACAGTCAAGGCTGGAGAGACCTGAGAAACAGGGGAGCAACCCGGCTGGCTCAATCCATCCCTGAGTCCCCCACTTTGTAGGGAGGCATTTGGGTCAGCAATAAAGTGGAAAGAGAACTGACAAAGAAAGAGGGGGAAGAGCAGGAGGGCAAGAAGTGTGTCATGAAGACGCAGGAAGTCCTAAGCAATAGCATGTCCGATGGACTGGAAGCCGGGAGGAGGCTTCGGGGCACCTTGGGTGAGTGAAAGTTTCTAAAGAAGATTTGAAGCACAAGATAAGGAGATAGAGAAGCAGCAGGGACCTCATCCTTTTTCATCTCTTTGAGAGATGTGCAAGAAACTTGAAAACCCTCTTTCTTTTGCTTGCCGCATTGTGCCGCTTTGAATGTGACTTTGTGTAGAAACTGGGTCACGAGGAATCCCCGCATTTACACGAGTTACGTGAATAAAAGACCAAAGTGGACAGAGTAGTGTATTCCAAAGGCAGGTGAGGCAATTGCATAAAAGTCAAGATGGAGCTACAATTGTTCAGAAATATACGAATATGCTTCGGTGATGCCAGGGGACGGGGAGAGTGTAGAACCACAGCCAGGAGCCACTCCCACCCCTGTCGCAGCCCTGCTGCTGTGTTGGAGAGTCTGGTGGGTTGCGAGCACCCCTTTCCCTGACAAAGTGTCTCTGAACCCCATCTCCTGGAGGTAAACTCCAGGACTTGGGAGTGTCCCCTCTCTCCTCGTTGTACCTCCACTTGTGGAGGCTACAGTGACATTAACTTTGCTGGTTGCCCCTCCCCCTGTTGACTCATAGGAGACTTCCTGTCAGCTAAAAACCCAGCATCTTTCACTTGTGCTGTTGACCCAGGTATCCCACATCCTGTGTGTGTCTGGTGGGTACTCCGAACCCCAGTGCAAGCAAAGGTCTCTACTGTCCTTCATCTTGGTGTGCATTCATTTGGACCCAAGGTTCATCTCCGCCCTGTTGAAGTCCTTTTCAAATCCTGGCCCTCACCTTCTGGCAGGAAATGTCCATCCTTCCCGCTTTCCCACATGCCCCTCCACGACAAGGCAGTTCAAGGCCATGGGTGAATCAGTGCCTCAGGCTTTGGAGTCAGACCTATGTGGGTTCCAAATCTTATCACATCAATGGCTCTGGGAACCTGGGCAGGCCCCTCCCTCTCTCCCAGTCTGTGAAAGGGGTAATGAATACAGCCTATCTTCCAGGGATACCGTGAGCTGTAATTCTATTCTAGTTATTGGTAAATGTTGAACAGGTTGTGGCCAAAGACGGGGTCCATTGACCTACCCCATCTAGGCTGCTCAGCTGGGCTCACATAGCCAGAGTCAACCATTGCACTTACAACATGGCTATGTTGTGGGGAAGAAGGCCAAGGCTGCATGAATTTTCAAAAGAAAACTGAAAATTTCTGAGACATTTCCTATCTACCTCTAGCATAGGATCCTCAAACCTGCAAGTCCAAATTCACTCTCTACCCTTTGAAAGCCACCCTGCTAGACAAGAGGCCCAAGGGGCTATTTGGATTCACAGGAACCAAATGGTGCTTCCTAGCTCCATCCGCCTTCCAAGGAAGAAGTCCAGCTGCCTTGGGCTTCAAGGGCTGCCTCTTCCCTTGGGATGCATGGCCACCCCACACCACCCTCTCCCCAGCTCCAGGAGCTCTCCCCGTGCTCAGCAAGAACCACCCCAGGGCCAGCCTGCTCTCTGCCACAATCGAGGGTCTAAATTGTGGCTGCTCTGACCTTGACCTTTGGCCCCACTCCTGAGCTGGCAAGGCAAGAAGAAAAGCACAGGACTTGGAGAAAGACACGCCTAAATTCAAATTCCACTCCCTTTCGCCAACTACCAGTCTCAGGCAATCTCCCACCCCTCTCTGATCAGATCAGCAGAACTGCAAATTGGGACCATTAACGAGACCATCCTCACTGGTGATTGGAGTAGTGACAAGGCAGGACTGGCTCCTCCTGTGTCCTCAACCACCCTCCCCCACCATGCCCCTCTCTGCCTCAGTTCCTCCAAAATGTCACATTCTCTTTACTTCTAATTTTTCGCCTGCATGGCACAGTGTAATGAGAAATGAAAATAGCTGGCCGCCAGGAGACCTGACTTGGAGTCCACCTAAAGCACAACATGACCATCAGGTCGCTTACGTGAATGGTGCCTCAGTTTCCTTATCTTTATAATGAGAGGACTGAGGTAGAGATGGATGACATCAACCTCCAGATCACGCGCCTGCTGCATACCTATCACGTTGCCACTTGTTAACGTGAGCTCAGTAGCTCCAACGAGGCATTATAACAGAAGAGGGAGCGGGCAAAGCGCTCAGGAGCATGGGCTGTGGCGAAGGCTGCCCGACCTCATCCCCCTTCTCTCCCTTTGGCCATTTTGGGATCCAACACCCGTGCCTCAGTTTCCCCTCTGCGATTAGGGTGGTTATGAAGATTAACTCAGATCCTTCACACAGGGGCTTCACCCAGGCAGGACCCAGCACACAAGAAGACCGGCATGAGCGGTTCCCCCAGTAGACGTGAGAGGGAATAAATCTGCTAAGGTACCCAGGCAGGACTGTGCGGCTCTAAGACAGAATGCTGTCTATACGGGACCATGGAGGGCCCTCTAGGAGCATCTCTGGTACTGACTCCGGAGCTAGTAGGCTGGCAGCCCAGTGCCTGGGAAGAAAGGATGTCCAGGGAGAGGGAGGAGTCTCTGAGGAGCTAAAGCTTCCTCCCACACATGGAAGACCACCAAGACCCCAGCAGGATGGGGATCCATAGAGAACACACCCACACACACACTCCGCAGGAACCATTGCCTCTGCTCCATCAGCTCCAAGGCTCCAGCCCAGAGCCCAGGGCTCCTGCAAACAAAACTCTGAATCAACAGTTCCATCCACACACCTGCCTGGGTCCTGGCCTCTGCTGGGTGCTGTGACGGACACGTGGAAGAATTCTCTTCAATGCCATGTTCACTGAGCACTTGCTATATGCCAGGCACTATGCAAAGCACTGGGACTTTAGAGACAAATAAACCAGGGTCACCAGATTCGTGTATGAGACTGGATCATGGCCCACTGTAGACTAAAAGACGAGTCCAAGAAACTCTTAGCAGTACAGGGGTCAAAAGCTGAGTCTTAGAGCCCTAAAGTGTCATCATCATGGGGACAGGGTGGGGAATAGCCTTTCCAGGCAGAAACAGCTTCAGTTCTACATAGAGGTAAGAGATACCCTGGCCTACCTGGAGGGGGAGGTGTGGAGGGCAGTGATGAGAGACAAGGCCAGGGACCTAAGCTAAAAGTTTTGACCTTATCCCAAGTCAATTGACAGACACTAAAAGGTGCTAATAAGGAGCACATGGAAAGAGAGTTTTGAATCAGATAGCTGGGAAGACTTCCAGGAGGAGGTGGCTTTTGAGCAGGTCCTTAAGCAATGGCCAGAATTTTGAAAAGTAGAGATGGCAATGAGTAAGGCAGTGAGTAAAGCAGGGCATGGAACAGCAGGCATGGGGCTATCTGGAAAACAGCCAGGCCAGCAAGAGATAGTTGGGAGATGTCACAAGAGATGAAGTGAGGCTGCATAGAGGGGCCCCAGAAGGTCAGGGAAGGGAGAGAGCACTTTGGGCTGGTAAGGGTCAGAGGAAGACTTATAAAGAAAAAAAATCAGCCAGTGACTAAATCATCCCATGAGTTGGCCTTGAGTTGAACCATCAAGTTTAAAAGGTTTGTGTGACCATGGGTGCCACACCCAGGTGGCGGCCTCTGCCCACCCCCAGCCCATGTCCCCTGCTTCCGCCTTTTCACCACACCTTCACCAAACCTACCCATCTGGATCCCACCTCTTTGGAACCCCACAAGGAGCTTCGAAGTTTATCTTCTGAGTTAATCAAAATCTTTGATTGCATATAACCTAAGCCCTTAATGTTCTATTTGAGAACACTGAAGCCCAGAGAGAGGGAGTGACTTATCCAAGGTCGCACAGTGACACTTTCTAGCGTCAGAGCCAGAACTAGTGCCAGGAATCCCAAGGGCCCTTCCTCTTACACATCAGCCATCAGGGGTTCAAGGGCTTCTCCAATCCAAAGATATGTCTTTGATCCCAGAAACTTCTTCCTCAGAGGTGAATTTCCTCATTAGGACCCAAAGGAACGACTCTAGGACAGCGATGCCTCAAGCGACATGACCAGTTCTGGAGAAATGCCGGGACACTGCAGTCCCACAGATAGACCAGGTGGGTAACCAGCCTCCTTCCCCAGATTCAAAGCTGGCCTGAGCACTAAGTGCAGAGCGAGGAGGTACGAAGAGCTAAGAATTTCACCTGCTCTGTTTCAGTTTCCATAGAAACCTCATGGAAAAGCAGTATGAACCCCATCTCGCAGAAACTGCAGCCTCAAAGGGCCAAGAGGTAGCCCAAGGCATGATGGTGACAGCATCAGGGTCTGCTCTCCAGCCACTCCCCCCTTGCAGAAGGACACCATCCTAGCTGGCTCGCCCATCACTGACTCTCCCTTCAGGACCTGGCCAGCCTCCCAGGGAACATCCGTCCTCCGCCAGGTCCGTAACAGCCCATCAGAAAGCCCCTGTTTAATAAACCATGTGTGCTAAATTACTGAAGGCATAGGAAAGTGCCATGAAGATTCAGGTCAACAGGAGTAGGGAGGAGGTGGATGGTAAAGGAATATTAATTGAATGTCCATGAACTAGATAACCTCTTGGGTTTTTTTACAGCAACCTTACACTAAGCCACGTCCTTTCGTTTTATTGGGGAAGAAAACTGAGGCTCAGGGGGGTTTATAGACTGTCAGGGACAAACAGCCAAAGTGGGGTCCCACTGGGGCCGGGCTGACCCATTGGCCCTGTGTTGTCCCCAAGACGGGCTGGTCCAGGGGGAGCTTTGGGGATGAAGGGAAGGCAGGAGGAGCAAAGGAGGGGTCAGCCGAGGGGATGGTGGGAGAGGGCTGGGGAGAAGCCAGAGGGCTGAGGTGGGGCGGGGACTGGTGGGTGTGATTCTTAGCAGTGCCTCAGTTTCCCTCATGAGCTTCACTCTTTCCTGACAATTGTTACCAACCCTACTGCGGCAGGAAGCGGATCCTCAGGGACAGGGAAGCAGGTAGCAAAGGAGAAAGTGAGCGACGGACCTCTCTTCTCCCTATATCCATTTCAGGCCTTAGGGCTTTAACGTATAAATGAGGAGGGATACGATTCAGTCCATAACACCAACCAGGGAAGGAATTTAAAAACAACATCTTAGGAGGTCTCCCGCCTTTAGCATTCCTCTCTCGCAAACCTAGCAAAGGCTGCACCTTCCTCGCTCCACCTGAAAACCCTTAAAGAGTAGTTTTGCTCTCTGGGACGCCTGGGTGGCTCAGTCGGTTAAGCGGCTGCCTTGGGCTCAGGTCATGATCCCAGCGCCCTGGGATCAAGTCCCACATCGGGCTCCTTGCTCGGCAGGGAGCCTGCTTCTCCCTCTGCCTCTGCCTGTGCTCGTTCCCTCGCTCTCTCTCGCTCTCTGACAAATAAATAAATAAAATCTTAAAAAAAAAAAAGAGTAGTTTTGCTCTCTGAAACCTTCCTGCAGAAGCCAGCCCTGTGAGGCACTGGAGAGGCACAGGCCACCCCCTGTCTGCGGGGGAGAACACCGTCTGGGAGGCCCCACCTTCTAAGGTCCTCCCCCTGCTGGGAGGCCTTACGCTCACCCCCTCTCTGGGCTTGGAGTCTGCTATCCGCAATGTGAGGGAGAAGACGCGGATGATTCCTTGCAGCCTCCCCTGCTCCTACTTTACCCACCCACAGGGAAAAGTAGGTTCGTGGAGTCAAAAGTACATGAAGGCAAACCCATGAAGACCGCCAGCTTCATGGCACACAGCTGAGACACTTCAGGCAAATGACTTCACCTCTGAATTTCCCTTTCTCCGTCTGGGCATTATGGTGATAACATGACGTGCTCCGTGGGATTTCCAGAATCCCCGGGAGAGATTGCATTCCCTACCCCTTCCTGTCCCGGCGGGCTTTGCCTGTGACTTTGCAATTCTTCTCACAAAGAAATAGACTGTCTCAAAAAGACTTGGAGTCTATCCCCCTCTTTGATTCCGAGTTAGGCCGCGTCACCTTTTGGCTGATGGGATGTCGGCAAACGTAAGGCACGCAGAGGCTTAGGGGAGGACTTGAGGGACTGGTGTCATTGCTTTCACACACCCGCCCCCACCCCGCCTCGTTGCCATGAGAATATGCCTGAGCTAACCTGGTAGAGGATGAGAAACCCGTGGAAACCTGGTAGAGGATGAGAAACCCGTGGAGTGGAGTAGGGTTGCCCCAGTGTTCCCAGAGGAGGCCAGCCAAGATCAACCAACAGCCATCTTATCCCCACACCTTTACAGAGCTCAGCAGGGGCCAGAGGGTGCTCCTGGCTGGCTCCGTAAATTGAGGAGCTAAATTGTTTTCAGCTTATTGTTTTCAGCTCCTGAGTTTGGGCTGGCTTGCTACTCACTCCCGGCAATCGATAGCAGACACCATCACCAGGTAGCACGGACAGGTGCCCAGGGCGTGTTTACTCCCGACATGGTCCCACTCACTCCCATCCCTTCTGACGCACACCCAGTCCTCCCCGAGCCAGCCGGAAGCCGTCCGTCGTGAATCTCATTGTTCCTCCCACCTCGGATTGATTACAGACGCTGACTGCTCAATTTTGATTAAATGCTAGATCATAAGCTGCTTACAAAATGCCTGCAAAAAGCTGACATTTATGAAGTCCAATAAACTACTTGTAAGAACAGGAGTGCTAGATTGGGAGAAAAAAAAAATAAAATCTTCATCCAAACAAACATCGGTTGAGAGCAGACAGATGGTCAGAATCCCTTACTTGTAAACTAGAAAAATTAAGATTTGGCAAGGGTTGTCTGAAAATAACTAGCAAACATCAAAGTTTCCCCTTTCTATGCTGGTGTTTTTCTGGGCCCGACTTCAATATTTGCACAGGCTACTGCACGGAAAAGGTGTTGCAGGCCTCCGCGTCGCTGGCAAGGGAAGGCTAAGACATACCAGCAACGATTTATGGGAAGCAAGGTTGCCAACATCCCAAAGAGTGAGCGCTTAACAGCCAGCAACTGCACGTTCCCATAAGCCCCCAGAACTCAACATCGGGCCTTCCCTTAATCTGCTGAGGTGGGAGGGAAAGGGAAGGCAGAATTTTCTAACTCGATTTTCTACTCGGATCGGCTTTCACAGGGGTGACTGTGAGTTAATCCTATGGGGCCTTCGGCGATCTTAATAGAAATGGAATCCAGCCTTAAAACCACAGGCAGGGCTCTCCTCACCTTTGTGAAATCAAGGAATGCGGGTGCTAAGAGGGGGCTTTGGCTCAGGCCCAAACAAGCCCCATAGGTCCAGAAGAAATTCGGGCTTTGGCTGCCCTGGTTCTCATTGTTTTCCTGGCCTCTCCATGACCTCCAAAGGGCTCAGAGGGCAAGCATGTGTGCCGATGAGGGGGACTCATGTGCTCCTTTGGCTGTGCATGGGGATCAGCATGGTTCCAAAGGTGGCCCGTGTGCCACCCTTTGATGGCTCTGCCCCTGCTGCGTCAGGTACGTGGCAGGCACACAAGCAGGTGACCTTCACGCGTCGCAGAATCCGGGGCCCCTGCTAGGAGAGCAGCATCTCGTGGTGGAAAGATTGTAGACACCAGAAAACTGGGAAACCAGGAAACCCGGCCCCCAAACGTCTCTGCCTCCTTCTGACTTCATGGGCGAGACCTTCAGACATGCTGAGCCTTGGGCTCCCCACCCTCCAACGAGGGGAAAGCACGCGTACTTTGCAGGGTTATTGAAGGGCGATATGGACAAGACACGAAAGAGAGAAACTCAGAAGCGCATCATGGCGATGTATGGTGAGTGCCATGACGAAGCTATGCCCCTAGGCATTTCTACTAGGAAATGATGCCTGAGCTGTCTTCAAGGTTGAATAAGAGTTAACCAGCAGTAAAGGATAGGAAAGAACATTCCAGAAAAAGACCAGGTGAGCAAATGACTGCCTATCAGCTTCTGTTTGAACTCTCCAGTGGTGGGGGTTTGATGGGTATTCTGTTTGAACCCTTCAGGAACTCACAGCCTACCAAAGAACCCATTCCACCTAAGAAAGCTCAGACCCCTGGAAAATCCTTTCTCACAGAGGGTCTCTCTATGGCTTCCACTTACTGGCCTTATTCCCAAGAGGGTGTATACTGAAGGCGGCTCTTGGGTCTTTACCTCTCTGGGTAATAGAGTCCAGCCCTATTGGGTGTTGCTTGTGCATCAGGGAGTGAAGTCTACACCATGCTTTCCTGACTGGTATCATGGCCCGCTGTTCCAGGAGAATAGGGCTCAGAGCCCCAGAGATGCTTGGTGAACCCACCTGGAGAATAGTGACCCTGGAATTGGAGCCAAACATCAGGGTAGAGGGCCCAGCTCAGGGTGGAGGGTCTAGGGCTCAGCTCGGCTTCCACAGGCCCAAAAGAACCACAGTCTGAAGCTCCAAATGGCAAACAGAGGGCATGGCTTCTTGAGGTCATTGGCAAAGAGGAAGGGAGGCCATGAAGGAAGGCTGCTCACCCTGACCTTTCGGGTCCAGCTCCTGGCTGGGCCCTGAGGAGATCCCAGGGCAGTCTCTGCTCAGAGAGCCGTGGGTGGGCCAGCCATGGGTAGATGCGTGAGGAGGCCCACCTGGCCCTGTGGAGGGCTCTCCAAGCGCTGTCCTGGAGATGGAGAATGCAAAATGGAGATGGAGTACTTAAGGGGTCCTCGCAACGATGCCCAGCCCTAAACTGTCCCCCCATCCGCCCGCCGAAGACTAGACTCCACCAGGAGTTGTCCCTGCGTGCAATACGGGAACAGATCTCCGCAGCAGAGCCAACGAGGTACCTCAGGCCCCTCCTCAGACAACGGAAATGCCCCCCTCAGAGCGCTCACCTCCTATGACAATGAGACGAGTTGATCGAAATAAAAGCACTCAGAGCGGCACCTGGCACGAAGCATTGTATTAACAACAACATCATCATCATCATTATTAATATTAGTATTAGTCCAAGTACTCAGTAAGTGAGTATAGCAATAAAATCAAATCAAATCTCCATTTTGATCGGTGCCGCAATTTGCTTCTGTACCTGGTACCCAGAAAACATGGTGAAAGCTAGAACTCTGTAGAAAAGCAAGGTCTATCCTCACCACCCAGGACACTTGCCTCACTGCCAACTTAACGTTCGCCGGCAGCAACTGCCTCTTCCTCACCTCCCCCGAGAGTTGCTCATCGTCACTGCGAGCAGAGATGAGGGAGCAAAGCTGGACGCCGGTGACTTCCGCTCAAATCCCAGCTCCGCTCTCCAGGCGCTGCCCCTCCCGGGCCGAGCGACCACCGGTGGACACCACCACGATATTTAAACACTTCCCTACCGCGATTCACCTTCCAAATCCCCCAGTAACGTTCCCTAATTAATCACCCTGTGTACTGCATTCTAAATTAATTAAATTAAAAGTCATTAAATCCAGGAAATTAAAATTAGTCTAATTAGATTAGAGGCACATCCAGTGACTGTGGTGAGGGGTGTCATGTAAATTGGCCAATTTCAGGGTAGAAGAGATGAACTCTGATTACAGACACGCTGTGAAGAGGGAGAGGCGACCCTTCCAGAGAAGGCACAGAGGTCACAGCAACACTGTTAGCCACCTACGAGAGTCACCGCCACAGCCGGCGCGCTCCCCTGCGCCCAGCCTGCCTAGTGAGTCCCCACAAAGCCCCTCTGAGCCCGGTGCTAGCATCTTCCTTGCCTGGGACAGCAGAGGTTGTGTGTGTGGAGGACCGTGGTAGAGGCCCACATGGTTTGACCCTGGAGGGCCCTGCTCACCTTCTCCCGCCAGCCTCCCGGGTTGGCGTGCAGAAATGGCTCTGGGGGCTGGACAAAGGATAGCGCTGGACGCTGTCCCCATGCCCACGAGCCAGCTCGGTCTGGTACAGTCCAGTGCGACACCCCCTCTCAGACTTTTATCCTCCCGTGATGCGCACGGGGGGTAATGTTCATGCGTCCACTACGCGCAAGGGGGGTCTGGGCCAAATCGTGGCTGTCAAGAGCTGTGAGGTGTCCAAGATTTACCCTCCTCCCAAGCCAACAAGCTACCTCCCCAGACTCTGAAGATTCCTGGGTCAGAGACAAAAGACTTCATTCCTCACAGAAACAGCAAGAGCCAAAATAGGAGCATTTTCTGGCCTCGTTCCCCAAACCCCAGACCCCACAAGCAACATGGAAAGGACCAGATGGCGCTGCACACACGACGGGTTGCATTGCCGGAGAGAAGCCCCAAGCTTCGGGAAAGGGAATCTCAGATCCGGAACACAGCGAGACGGCTGCCCCGCTCCGGAGGGCGACGCTCTCCTGCAGCGCTGTTTGCTAGACAACATTCTTAAAAACACAGCCCAGAATAAAGGCAGGCAAGGGCCTCTGCTCACAAAACAGGCAGAAATACCAAAGGCCCGCGGAGAATTTTACCCCAACCACCTCCACCCCTTGTTTTTAGTCTCAGTTTCTGGCAAATTCTCCCTTGAGCACACCACTCCACCAGCCGCACTGATTAACGAGACCGAGAATAGAACCAGTTTTGTCCTGTTTGTGTCAAGCAGCCTTGAGCTAAGGCAACTACCAACAGGACTCCAGGCGGCAGGAGGAGACTGGCCTGCAGTACTGACCCCAGCCATGCCCTCCCCAGAGTCCTAGACCCAGCCACCTGAACAGAGGTCATAATAATCAGGGTCTACCTGAGAAAGCCAGGGGGATTCTGCCTTATGGTTCTGTACTGACCTTTCCACTTGGCCCAAGGCGGTGATCCAAGTAGACAGAATGTATTAGAAACTGCACACGCTCCACCGCACCTGCCAGGAGAAAGCATAGGGAAATTCCATGATTTAAAACAACCTGGTCAGTGAGCTGAGATTGACAGGAGTGCCCCTGTCAGGGGCGCAGGGCCCAGGGCAGGTCAACTCAACCCAGGGACAAATCTTGTGCCTCCTTTCCTAAGTGGAGGGTAACTTGGTAGGGATAACTAGACATAGGTACATGCAAGTAACAAGTCAGTTTCTATCAGGGAAGCCCCTCCAAGTAGCTTCAGTAGTCTGGGGGTTCAGGGATGTACCCTTGGTGTCTACTTAGACACTTGAAGTTCTCCTAGGATGATGACCCTAAGGTATAAGTCACTGTGTTTTCAGAAGGGACACACGTTAGTATCTGGCTTCTACATGAGAAATACAGTCCCCGGGGCGGGGGGGGGGGGGGTGCATACAGAGCCCCCAGCAAGAGAGTAGTCTTTACAACTGTTGGGATCCCCCAAGTGGGGTCCTCATCAGTCAGGGGACACCAGTTGACAGTATTCTCAATGGCCCCTCAATGGGGGGGTCAGCCATGGGGTCCCCCATTCAGCTGAAGTCAGTCTAGTCTAGTCCTTGATTTAGGAGAGACTGCCTGAGGGCAGACGGTCACAGCTTGTTCTGTCAGCCCGCTCCCCTAGCTGGGTGACGTTCGCCAGCCCCTGGAAGGACTGAGCAACAGTTGGGAGAAGGGGGCGGAGCAGACAGCAGAGGGGCTGACAGTATGGGAGACGCAGGAGCTGGGGCCATCCCTGCCTTCCCTATAGACTTCTCAGGAAGGGGAAGGGGGACCAAATTATGGTTAGAACTCCCTGATGGGAAACAGCAGATCCAACAGAGCATTAAATTTAAGGCACTTCAAGAATTGGGAGAATTGCCCCAGCGTATTTTCTTTTGCGATGTTCCAGGAGTTGGTTCAGAAAGACAAATCCCATGAATGCCTCTCGCTCCCCAGTAGCTCACCTCTGAGGACAGATCTAAGGTACTTCCTCCCCAGCGGCTGGGGTTGTTGCCCTCCTGCTGCCATTCCAGGGGGTAGAACGTCACCCTTTTCCCAATAATTTCCTACTCATACTCCATCCAGAAGGTTCGGGAGTAAGAGCGGCGAGAGCATTTTCATAAAACATATGGAGACCCGTTACATCCCTCACTCTGGCCCATGTGGGCCACCGTAGGAGGACTCGGTGAGCCACGTGCTCATCCAGGTGGTGGCTATCCTAAGACTCCAAGATCATGGCAACCCAACAAGGGAATCCAGGGTGACCGAGCCAAAGTTAAGTCTGAACCCCACAGATCTCCCTTTGGCCACCCTGGGGTTGCTGTTGGGAAAGAAAACCACATCCTGCCCGGGAATGGTCCAGATGGAATCCTGAAGTTTCCAAAATAGATCCGAATAACCTCCCAGCCTCATCATTGCTCAGAAAGCAGCCAAGGAGAGAGGCTTCCTTTCTGGGTCAGCGGCATTCAATGACCAAACTGCCTGACTAAAGTATGCGGACCAGGGCCGGTCCAGTCAGCAAAGAGAGGAGCAGGGGGGAGGGTGGGAGGGAGACAAAAGAAGAGACCCAGCTCAGGCATAGCCACACACAACTGCATCTCCCGTATTCCTATTGACAACACTGACATTCAGGTTACTTTCCAGTTTCCCCGCAACAGAGGGAGGAACTCACTTTATGGGCTTAAAGGTCCATCCCAATCATTTCAACAGCACAGAGGGAACATTCGTCCTCAGGCAGAAAGCCTCTCCCTCTATCAAGACAGAAACCACTGGCTGTTTGGAGAGGACAGTTTTCCCATCTTCTACCCATCCCGAGGTCCAGCCCCTCCCCAGTCCTCCTCACGGGTGGCTGGCATCCCCCCAGCTCATTAGAAACAGCTCTACCCAGGGCCCCCAAAGACACAGGAGAGCTTCCCGGGTGGCTGCTTAAATGGGATGCAAAGGTACATTCTAGACTTTCCAGAGCTGGGTATACACAGCATATCCTTCAAGGGAGGCTCCATGATATTAATTTTTACAGCTGAGTTGATAAGGATGAAGCAACAGGGGGAGAAAATGAGGCTGCCTTCCCCGGGCAATCCCCTCACGGCTGACGTTGCAAAACAAGAGCTGTGTAATAAGGCAGCTCAGTGTGGTCATTAAGGTTTGCTGCCCCGGTGGGCCCTTCCGAAGTGAAGGGGCCATATCCCACCTGCCTCGTGTCCCCCCCAGATGCCTCGCATGGTGCAGCCTCGCTGGCGATTAGAACAAGGGGCCTCGGTTAGTCATGAAAGCCTGCGTGGGTGCCTGGCTTTGAAGACACCAATGGGACATGACTGCGAGCAGGTTGAAGCAGGCGGGAGCAGTATGCCTCATCTCTATTAGCTCCCAGCCAACAATTAGCCTGACCTTTTCCTTGGAAATCATACCAACCGCAACTCTTCCTCTGCTGCTTTGCCTAATTTGTTTCACTGCTAGGGGGGAAACAAGTCCTGGAGAAGAATTAAAGCAGTTGGTTTCTTGCGCCCATCAAAGGCAGGACTGGATGCTGCGTGGTGATTTTCAAGGCAATTCAGAATTAACTTCCAATTACCCAGAGCTGACTCCCTCCCTGCCTCTTGCTCGCTCTCAGGCTCACTCGCTCCCTTGCTCTCTGCCTTCAGCCTGACTTTGTTCACAAAGCAGAACTGTTCCCAGCCTCCCTGTGCTGGGCTTTGAAGCCAGCCCATGTTTTTCCACTTGGCCTGTTTGTCCCTCTGGGCATCGGGGCCAGCCCCCTCCGAAGGAGTCGATGTGGAGGCACAGAAACCGAGCGCTTGTCCAAGGGGTCAATGTGCTCCCCGGCCAAAAGACTGGGTCTGGCGCATGGTGGCTGGAGATTGTAAGGCATCGGCCAGGTAGGGTGGCCTCCGGGGCCTGCTAGGACTCAGCATGTCATCCCTGAGTGTGCCCACCCCTTCCCAGGGAAGGAAGTGGTGAGGAAGGGAGGAGGGGCTGGCAGACGGTGCTAGAGTCTGCGGGGATGGGCATCCTTTCGGGGAAACTCACATGGACGGCCCCCCCGCCCCCCCCTTCTGCTGGAGCCACTCCTACAGGATGTTCTCTCTCACCGCCTCTGCCCTGCAGAGCTCATCTGCTCCCCTTTCCTGAGCATTCAGACCCACTGCCCGCCCGTCCCTCGATCCCAGGCGCGTGCAGCGAGCTACTTGTTGGGAGCTCTGGGGGTATGAGAACCCCACACACATCCAGACAGCAAGCCGTCTCCATGAGGGAGACATGCCCCTCTTCCCCTGCCCTGTCTCCTCTCCTAAAAGTCAGCTTCGTGACCAAAGGGACCATACAACCCTCAGGTGGCCCCCAGCGCCTAGCCCAAGCCCTCGGTGTCTTAGTCACAGAACCACATAAGTACTTGTAAATTGGATGATGGTTTCCTTCAAACGTGGTAAGCGCTTGTTTTTCCCCTTTAATGACTGAAGGAAACACACATGTTAAGAACATTTCCAGCCTCATCTCTGTTCCTACTTGCCCCAAGCCTGTAGACAGAGTCACCGAATTTCCCCTCCAAGTCAGACCAAACAGCTGGTCAGTTTCCGGTGCGATTAAAAATTCAGCAGTGAAGGGGCTTCTCTTTTCCCCCTGCTAAATGCCTTGCTTGGAGAAGCTGGGCCAAGCTATGAGCTTCTGAGTTCCTCCTACCTGGTGGCAAGTTTGGCTTTGCCATAACCAGGCAAGCGAGGTCCCAGACAACTCTGGGATCCTGAAGAAGGCCACGTAAAAACTGTCTTCCAAAGGACACACCCACTACATGGTAAGGTTGTACAAAGGGAGCTTTGATCAGTTGCAAAGAGCCCCCAGGCTGCAAGAGGGGGTTCCTGGCCCTTTCAACCAGGCCAGACTGATGTCTCCACTAAGAATTTTAACTAGGCTGGTCAGGGAAGGCCTAACTAAGGAGGTGACCTTGGAGCTGAAGCTTGAGTACAAGACCATGCCATGGCAGGTTCGGGGAAGGTCATTTCAGGCAGAGGGAACAGCTACTCTAAAGGCTCTGGGGCAAGACGAAGCTTGGTATGTGCAAGGAATCCAGCGGAAGCCACTGTGGCTAGAAGATGGTGGGCTAGGGAAAAACAGGGGTTGAGAAGGAGGCAGAGAGTCTGTGTGGGTCCCGCATCTCGTGATAGGAAGTTCAGGTTTTAAGTTCGACAAGAAGCAGTTAAAGTGCTTTACACAGGAGGGCGATATTTGGAGGTCATTCTGGCTGTGGTAGGAAGAATGGGTATCAGGGCACCTGGTCGGGGGTGGGGAGATGCCTGTGAGGAAGCTCTTTCAGTTGACAGGGGAAGGCTTGATGGCTTGGCCCAAAGAGATAAGGATGAGGGAAGTGGGCAGATTCTGGAGAAATGTTCAAAATGTAGCCATTACATTCTACGACATCCTGGGGTGTGGGGAGGAGGAAAAGGAAAGGACCGAGGGTGACTCCCACGTTGAGCAGTGGGGCTGGACAGCAGGGCTCCTTACCTGGGATGGGGACCACCCAGGGGGTCTCTAGACAAGGCTTCTAGCTCACTGTAGGGAACCAACAGGCGGTAGCCACTGCCACCTCCTCACTATTGTGGTGGCTACTGGGGTGCTCTGCCCAGATCCCTTCTTCAGAGCCAACACACCAGTCCTCACAGCTCGTCCCTCATCAGAACCCGTCTTAGACCACAAGTGATCGGCCCTCTCACGGGGACGGGAGAGCTGACGCGTGGACACAAAGCCCAACCTTCTTACCTCAGCTGGAGACCATGGTGAAGGGCCATCCCACTCCAGAGCTCCCTGTAGGATGGGCTGGGGCCTCGTTCACAGCTCCCTCGTGGGTGTGCTTCCCCCTCTCTCCACCCCAAGCCGGGCTGGCCTCCTCACCTCTTGATTTGTGCACACTTGCTGCCCAGCTTCTCACACAGCCCTCTCAGAGCCAGAAAAATCTCGTCTAAATCAACGAGTATTATCATCATTATTATCACGAGATCATGTCATGGGTCCCATCCAATTTGAAACCTCTCTTATGAGGAATTCTGAAATTGCCTCTCAGACTTCTCTGATGCCTACTAGCCGAAGACTCCCAGCCTGCACATCTCAGTTCACCACCAACACCCCATCCCTGGGAAAGGACTTCCTGTCCTAGATTTGCAAAGATAATACTCCTATTTCCTCTGCCTTTGTCTGCAGAAGCAGATGCTGGGTCCTACACTTAGAAGGGGGCAGGTACCCAGGGAGCTCTGTGCATGATACACCGGGGATCACGGGGGCCCCTTAATAATTCAGGCTCACCCCCAGCCCCCGCAGAGGGTGGGGGACATGAGGACAAGAGGACGATGCCCCTCTTCCCTGTTCCGCAGTCACGCATATACTGTGTTTGCAGAAAAACGTGTCTTCATCTGCACATGTGCGTGCGTGTGTGATGCTCTCCTGCAGCAGAACACACCCTGGGCTGTGGCCAGACAGACACCAGACCCCAGACACAACGGTGTAGGTCGTAACCTGAGCCAGTAAGTGCACCCCATCGAGAAGGCAGTGAGGGGCTACAATCCAGCCTGCATTTTTCTGCCCGGCTGGACACCCTGGTGTGGTTTCCTTCTTCCTGGAGACATGGCTTTCTAATTCTGCTCCCCAAACCCTGCGCCCTGGCACAGGGCCAGTTCTGCCCGATCAGGTGTTTTTCTCTGATTTGCATAGAGACCACGGTAAACGGAAGCAAGGCGTCCAGGTTATATTATACACTTGCCTCTCAGCTCCAAGTGCATCCTTCTCTTCCCTACTTGGTGATGCTGGGCAGGAACTCTGCAAATAGCACTGGCCCTTTGCTGCCCACTTCCTGGTGGACCCATTGCACTGTCACCGTCACGGGGGCGGGGGACTTGGTCTATCCCATGGACTTCCTCTTCCAGGTAGTACGGCCCCCCAAGCCACAGGTCATTCTGGTTCACCTCTTTTCTGTCACAGCCTGAGAACCAGCCACAGCATGTGGCCCCAGAGGCAGCAGCCCCCGTCAGGCAGCACCCCCTCCTCTGGGTGTGAGCCTCTCAGCTCTGCAGCTTCTTCTCCCAGCTCTGGGTTCTCACCACCCCCATCTCCTCCTTTGTTCCCCCCACCTCAGGGCACCAGCTGCCTTTTTGCAGTTACAATCTTTCATGGGTCCTCAGTGAGCACTCTGCCTTTCCAGTCCCTCAAGCCTTGTTGCATGGGTCTTTTACCGTAACTTCCATGGGCTCTGTTTCCTGGCTGACCACCGGGGAGGGCATAGGGAACAGTAACCTCCATCCCTTTGAGCCGCACATAATGGATGCCCCGTTTCCTTTTAGGTACTCGTTTATTCATTCGACAAATGTTTGTTTCTACTGTAACCCCTGTGCAGTCAATACATTATGAAGGATTTCGCTTTATAGACACAGACACATATGCAAATGCCGTTGATACCTCTGGGATATGTATAGACAGAACCAGGAGAACACATGGTAGGAGGACGGCTGCAACGCATTCACTCTGGGAATTAGAGGTACGTGGTGGGGAGGAGTACTTTCCACATCACCTTCTGAGTTTTTTGAAAACAAGCCACTTCTAACTGTTCTACTTGAAAAGCTGATTACCACTCATGTGTTCAGTGCCATCTGAGTGCCAGGCGGAGGGGAGGCCCTGCAGACAACCAGATGTCTTTACCTTCCGCGACTCTCTCCCTACCCAGCCCCGGCTGACACCACAAACCAGCACCGCTGCGTATCTGGGCTTTCCCTTCTCATCGCAGAGTCAGGGAACATTCTTGGAAGATCAGAAGTTGATGGCACAACTCCCAACAGCGGTAGCAGCCCCCAGACCGAGTAACTTCACTAAGCTAAGGGGATGGTGAGGAGACAGGCAGGTGGGAGGGTTGCTTTGCAATGTCTTGTGCACGTGGAAAACCAAAAGCAAAGAAAATCTGAGTAGGAAGGGACCTCAGAGCTGGTAGAGGACACTCAAGCCGCAGCCCTGTGTGCAACCCGAAACCCTCATCATTCCCACCCCCTCACATAGGAACCATGCCGTATGAGCAGAACTGACCTCAACCCCAGCTCTAGGGGCAGGCCTGACTGCTCCAAACCAACTGAGACCATCCTAAACCCCTTTCCATGGGGATTGGTTCTGGTAACTTAGACTTAAGCCCATCAGCTGGAAAACTTCTGCTTAACGACCATGAGAAGTAGCACTCTTTCCAGGGGCCATGCTCAAAATATTTAATAACCTCCAGGACAGGCTCTGAGCCACCGGAGCCAGCGTAGGCTCAATCAGAGCAAAACTGGGTCGAAACCATCCATTTGGTAGCTGTGTTTAACACCTTTACATAACCCCACCTCCCTCTCCCTGGTTGTGAAATCTGTGGCTGCAGTTGCTGCTGGCAGCCCTTTTGTGATCATGAGGCTAGCCACCCTGAAGATTAAAAAGGCTACCCAGAGGAGGGCTGAATCAAGAGCCCTTGTCAGACTATGCCAAGGACCACAGTCCTTTATTGTTTCTGTCCTACTTGTGTGAAGTTTCTCTACCTCCAGACTGGTGGCCGGAGGAGTGGGTGGTTAGCTTTTGCATCCTCTCATCTATTCCCTCACTTCATCCGTGGCTAAACTGAGATCCAGAGCTGGGAAACGCCTTGTTCAAACTCTTGCAGCACCAGGACCTCAATCTTTTGTCTGGCAGCCTGGCGTGCTTCTAATAAACCATAAAACCTCTTCTACCGCACTGTCGGCAGCAACCGGGACTCAGTAAGTGTTTGTTGAATGAATTAATTACACGGAACATGAATGGACCAGAGGGAAGTGCTGGCAGGGGCACGGGATAAGCAAGGGTTTGGAGTGAGGGAGGGATGACACGGAGGGGGACCACGAGGGGGAACACCCACGAGTTTATTCTATTTCAGTCACATGAACACATTTGCCATACAAAAGCCTTCATTAAACTCGAGGCTTTCCGTGGATAAACCTCTGCTTGCCACTATATCCAGAAACAGTAAATATCCAAAACACAGGAAGCCTTTTGAAGTTTATTACAAAAATAACTAAGAGGGCTCTACAAAGATCTTGGCATGCCTGGTCCAATGGGTGGAAGGGCAGGCTCAGCGCTGTGCCCTTGTTCTGAGAAGAGAGGGTTTAAAAAGACGTCACAGTGCAATTAGAAAACATAGCTGTTCTAACCTCTGAATTTACATGCACTGACGAAGCACAGGCCCTGTTCCTGGTCTGAGAGTGCAGGATGGACCATCAGAAAACCCTGGGTTCGGGCGCCTGGGTGGCTCGGTGGGTTAAAGCCTCTGCCTTCGGCTCTGGTCATGATCTCAGGGTCCTGGGATCGAGCCCCACATCGGGCTCTCTGCTCGGTAGAGAGCCTGCTTCCTCCTCTCTCTCCCTGCCTGGCTCTCTGCCTACTTGTGATCTCTGTCTGTCAGATAAATAAATAAAATTAAAAAAAAAAAAAAGAAAAGAAAACCCTGGTTCAAGGCTGCCCGTCACTCTGGAGCTTTGTGATGTGAAAATGACGTCTTCCTAGAACCTGAGTTTTCTTTACATAAAACAGAAATAATATAGGCCCACTATAATTGATCTCAAGGCCAGACAGCTCAACATTCAGCAATGTGGGGTTCCAGGAAAAGTATACGGTGCGTCCAAATTGATTATGTAGCACCGGTGTGTTCCGAGGAACACCCTGTAATCCAACACACTAATATTTCTATAGGAAAACAGATAAATATTTACAGTAAATAATGAAATAATACAGTAGGTAATTAAGACCATAAATTAACCTCACATCACTGTAGCCTGGCACTTGACTCCAGGTGAGTTATAAAAATCTTTGGCTGTCAGGACGGTTTGGAGTTTGGGAACCAGGGATCAAGGATCAAGGACCTGAGCCAGCACGTATTTCATCAGGCTGTCAGACAACTGAGATAAAGACCTCACCAGGGGGACCCGGTGGCTCAGTCGGCTAAGCATCTGCCTTCAGCTCAGGTCATGATCCCAGGGTTCTGGAATTGAGCCCCACATCGGGATCCTTATTCAATAGTGAGCCTGCTTCTCCCTTTCCCTCTGCCTGCTGCTCCCCCTGCCTATGTGCTCTCTCTCTCTCTCTCTCTCTCATTCTCTCTCTCTCTGTGTCAAATAAATAAACAAACATAAAATACTTTTAAAAAACCCAACACCCACTCCCAGCCGGTAATAACAGGGAAGATCAGTACATGCTCCGAGGCCACAGGCAGTTTCCAGCGGGCGTTCTGTCTCCACGGCAGAAGCGTTTTCCAGGAGTTCCCAGGGTTGGGCAGACACCCAGTGTGGGATCTCCTCTGAGCCCGGGCAAAGGGAACAGTACGTCCATGGGAATAGGTTCTCAGGCCGAATCTCTGGGCTACGCCATCCTACACCCTCACCTGCAAGGCCGGACTCAGCACCCAGTCCCTCAAGCCCCACCGCAAGCTTTGGAGGCAGAAAAGGAGCTTGGAACATGATGCCAGGACCCACTCCATCCCACATCTCTCACTAGCTCCACAGCCATTATGAACCTGAAGGAGAAGAACCCGCTTTCATTTCCTTCCAAAACACACTGGCTCTGCCCTTGGCATTGCCCTCCCACTCTCCTGTAGCTCACAGCATGGCCTGTGCTGAGAGCAGAGAGATTACCCGCTCTGGTCCCAGGTACTCGGACTGTCCATCTGACAGGTGTGAAAAGCACCTTTTTGCTCTGCTGCTTTAGTCTACATTTCCCTGTTTTCTGTTCAGGTTGAGCACCTTTTGGACACAGGTGTGTTGCTCAGCCCTTTCCCACCTGCTCCCCGTTCAGTGGCCTGGGCCCCTTGGTTTCCCTGTGGACATGCAGCTCTCCTGGTGTATCTGACCAGCTGGAGTAGCACAGAACTCTCCCCTCCACTGTTTCGCACCCCATGCTTCTGTTCATCCAACTTGACAACTGGGCACTGGGAACGAATGCTTGCAGAGTAATGCCCCCAAGCTGCCATTCCCCCAGGGTGTCTGATGAGGCTACAAGGAAGTAGCTAATGAGACCCATTTTAACTTTGGGACCAGAGGTCCTCCATTACCCAGCAGGCCAGGTAAGGATAGCACAGCCGAGGGAGTGGAGTTCCCTGGGGAACCGCAGCCTCACAAGCACAGTGCACAGTGCAGGGCAGACTGGAGAGCCCTTGGAGGAGAGGTCCTTCCACACTGTTCTTCAGGCCACCGCATGTGTGCAGGCTGAGAAGTCTCCAAACTCAGCACTGAGGTCACCCAGGCCCCCAGGTTAGACCCATGAGTGGGCCCAGGACAAGCATGAGGCGTGGGAGACACCTGGAGGTGAGGAGGCTCTCCCTCGGGGGCCAGGCTGCGCTTTGCACGACCTGGGAGAAAACACCCCCCAACACAGAGTTCGCAGCCTGGGCCTTTGTTCGCCAGCCTGGGGCCCAGAGCAGAAGGGACGGTCCCCTCATCTGTGAGAAGCTGAGGAAGAAGTGCTGACTGGAGACACTCTCCCTCCTTTGTGGCTTTCTGAACCCGCACCTTGGCCCAGTCATTCTCAGCAAGCCCTGTGGTGTCTTTATAAAGCTGTGTGTCAGCCAGCAGGAAACAGAAACCAGCATACTCTTTGAAACAGAAAGGAATAGAGTACAAGATTAAAAACAAAGCAATACCCAGGAAGGGCTGGGGGGCGCCCCACCGGGGTACCACTGAGCTGAGTACAACGGCGCCCGCTGCATCTGGACCAGCCAGGAAGGTGGAGAATCAGGGACTCTGTGTGTCCAGTCCGGCGATCAGAAGCCAGGGTCACAAAGCCATTGTCACTGATTGTCTTGGCTCCAACAAGGCAGCCACTTAGACACAGAGACACAGCAGCCGGTGGCCTGTCTCCCAGCCTTGCTAACCCACAGACATGGGCTAAACGTGACAGGAAGCTGGCCTCACTTCCACTTTCAAAGCTCAGCTCGATGGCAGCCAACTGGCAGCACCAAACTCACCATTAGAACTCTAGCTGCAAGGGAGTCTGGGAAATTTGGGTGTTTTTTTTTTTTCCTTTCATCCTTCCAACCTTTGGGGCTGAGGAAGGTACCCTAAAAGAAGAGGCCAGTGCCTATTCCCCAGGGAATTCCGGTGCTAGCTGTTAGGGTAGTAAATGTCTTGCTTTGTTACATGTGTGTGTAAATTTATGTATGTAAATAAATAACTTTACATAGAGCCAAAAGCCATGTATCTTGGTATCTTTGTCTATAGACAAATCATACCTAAACAGTTCTTTGGGGGACAATGGTTTAAATGGTGTGCAAATACTCAGATCTCCATAAAACTCCAAAATAGCTTGGCTTCTCCTCTCCAGTTCCCCTGCTTCCCTTCCCCTTTACCTCCAGCCCAGGTGGCCACACCCACATTAGGTGTGAATCGACGACAGCGAGGTGTAAATCAGAGGAGAAACCAACAGGACAGCTGTACCTACCTCTGTGTGCAGCCCCAGGAACGCAGAGGCTGTGTCTCATAAGGGCCATGAGGTCCAGCCTCTCCCTGGCCTGGGACCTGTGTTCTTTCTCGATAAGTCGGTTGGGATGGGGCTGGCAGACACGTCACTGGTCCATGGAAGGAAGGTGTAGAGCTCCATATCCTTCATCTACACTGCCCCAGACTCCTGCCCTCACACATACATCTCTACTGGGAGCTCTCAACTGCAGCACTATTGACATTTGGGCATGAGAACTGGGCTGTCCCGGGTATCATGGGATATTCAGCAATGTCCTGGGCCTCTACCCACTTGATGATGGTAGCACTCATCATCCCCCAACCAAGACAACCAAAAATGTTTCCAGATATTGCCAAAAGTCCCCTGGGAAGTGAAACTGGGCCCCAGTTGAGAACCAGTGCTCTGGGTGACACCTACTGTGTATACAGAAATGTATACATACATACAAACAATTAAATATTTCTATGTCCTTATTTTAAGTTGGCATCTGTTATAAACTTTTCACTCAATCAGCATATGCACAAAACAGAAATGTAACATATTTTCTTCCTTTTCTCTTAAAAATTAATGTCATCTGTGATAATAGTGACATTTGTGGTGATTAAATAAATACAAGCATCTTACATCTTTCTGTAAAGTTGGCATTTACCTTACCCAGCAATGACAAGTGGCCTTGGAGATCATTCCTTTATTTCCCGTGGTCCTTCCCACCAAGACTCCTGGCTCCTTGAGCTCTAGGAAGCCAGATGGACAAATCCAGCATCCAACACCACGTATGTTTGTCTCTCTCCAGCCATGATATCCCAGAGATCCTTGTGCAAACCGTTCAAAAGAAGAAGACGACGACGACGACAACCATGACAAGTGGAAGCCCAGGGAATCCCCATTATACAAGGTTACTTTTTCTAAATTGACCCCAATTCAGTATATTAGCCAGGAAAGGCAAGACTATGGGGCAGTAACAAATACCCATTTCATAAAGGTGGAAAGTAAGACTTACAAAACTGAGGTGATTTCCCTACCCTGTGCATCCATTAAGCAGCAGAACTGGGATTAGAATTTGGGTGCCCTGACTCCAAAACCGGTTCTTCCTGATCCCCTGCGAGAACTCTGGAAGCTTCGGGGAGCCGAGGATACCTGTGGTACCACAGCAGGGTGATCGTGCTTCCCACACCTCTGGACGTTTCTTTAACGGTGCCTCTGCCCCCAGAAAGATTAGGATTGTTACATCAGGAACGCGAGGTGTGAAGAGAAACCGTCAACTCTTTCCACTTCAAAACAGGTTTTTGGTACTCAGAACAGAGACAAGTTCTTGGAAGCTAAGACTTGTGATTTGTAGGAACTGCTTTTAAGTTCTAAATGCCTAATTTTTAGTACCGGAAACAAAGCTCTGAAGGAAATGGGGCATAGGAGGCAGATTGGAAAAAGGACAAATGGAAGCCAGACCGCCAGATACCTATGGATACGCAAGGTGGGTGGGGTTGGGTGGGAGGCAGAGAGGAGAGCAGGACAGAGCTTCACCAAGGTGCGAGGCTGGGAGACAGAGCCACATTCCCAAATCTTCTTGATGTTCAAATCTCAGTGGGAAAGGAAATAACAGAGCCAGAGCCTCTGACAAGTTCGAGGAATAAAAAAGGAGGAGCCTTTGGGTGAAAGCAAACTTTGGAGAAGTAAAACTATCCAGTGGAGGATCCCAAACGTGTGGACCCAGACTGGTGCAGGAAACAGATGGAACAGCAGGGCTCCCTGGGAGCCAGAGACTCATAGGGGACTGACAACAATAGGAGAAGAGGTCCTGTGGGATCAGATGAGGACACAGTTGTGTCCCAGCCCATGTCAACAAGGAGGGAACAACTGCCCAAAGACCAAACTAGATGGCAAATCTTAGTAGACACCAGGGGAAACAGATAGTGACAAGTGTGCCTTACCAGGGCAAGGATGCAGCAATGTGTGACAGCTGGAACGGAGAACCGCATGTCCAGCAAATATCCAGAGACTCCTACTGATGGCCCAGCTGGTGTCCCACGGCCAAGCCCACTGAACCAATCACTGTGGCCAGAGGAGGGCATGTTCCAATTAGTCGAGGCTTGCTTTGTACATCTACTCCCAGAGCTCTGAGCCTCAACCAGATCTATGGACCAAAGTGAGGGAGGGTAGAAGCCTAAAATAAAATCAGGGCTGTTATTAGATGAAGAAATGGGTCCTAGGGAGATGAATGAGTTTCTATGAAAGAAGGTATTTGGGAAAAAAAAAAAAAAAAAACGCCTCAGGGGGATGCAGACCCTATGGTTGCTTAGCAAGTCTGCATTTTTAGTGTCCTCCTTGGGCTCACACTATCCCTAAAGGGAGCAGGGGCTTTACTCCAATTTCTACTGGAGCACTGAGACATGCAATGGAGAAATAGATCTGTCTGTCAGATTGGCCCAGATGAGATGTTGCGTTCCTCCACAGGCCGGCTTTCCCTGGAAGACAAGCCAGACAAGGACAGACTTATCCTGGGAGATCTGCAGACTCTGACTCCAGCCCACCAGGACCTCGCACAAGAAGGCTTTGGTTGGGAGACCAGGACGGGAGGCCTGTTTCAGTCAGGGCTGAAGCTGTCCTGTCTGATCTTGGGGAAGCCAGCTCTGTGACCCCAAGAGGAAAGAGAAAGGGCAGGGGAGCAGAGCCCATCTCTCAAGATGGCCTGGGCTCATGCTCATTGGTCACCTAGCCAGTGTCCTAATCACCGAGGCTCACAGAGATGAGCAAGGTTGCCCATGGAGACATTACTCTTACTAGAACGATGATTTGAACCCATAGTTATGTGGTTCTCTTTCCACAGCTGCTATTATCTGGGGCATTGTCCAGCCCCGGAGTATCAACCCTACTCAATTTTATGGAATGCTGTAGGGATGTCCCCTCACCCCACGAAGATGGGGAAAAGGAAGCTATGGCAGGCTGCCCAGTGTCACACAGCGGAATAGTAGAGCCTGCTGGTCCCAGGAGAACCCAGGTCTACTCCTGCTTGGCCCAGTGTTCTGTTCTCTGCCCCTGACTTGTCCAGCATCCCGGAACCTGCATCCTACATGGGCCAACCATCTAGGGTACTGGTCTGGAAGTAGACATGAAGCCACAAGTCAGGTGTTAACATCTCCATATCTCCATCACGGTGCCAGATCCCAGGGCTGACACGCACGTATCTGAATGTACTTCTCGGAAGAATGAACCCGGTCTCCATCCTCACAACCCCAAGTGCGGTCTATGGACCAACAGCATTAGCATCACCTGGCCTCTTTTAGAAATGCAACATCTCAGGTCCTTCCCGGAAACCACATCTTTATTTGGACAAGATCCCAGAGGACTCTTCTGCATATTTCTGTTGGAGAAGTGCTGATCGGCACACCTTCTTCTGAGCACTGGGACTTTTGCCAGCCTACAAGGTTTCCGACTCACCGATGGTTCCTGCACTTTGCTGCTGCCATGAATATGCTCCCAGTGGCTCCCATGGGTTTACACTTGATGGTTGCCAAATACACCAGGCCCTTGGGGACATGAAGATGCTGCTGACTTTCCAGTTTCCAAGGAAGGGAGTTTGCAAAGCCACAGTCCTTTGTGGTCATCAAAGGCCAGGAAAGGAGGGGCACAGAGGCATCCTGGATGTTCCTGCTTCTGATCCTCTCTCATCTTCTGACATAGGATGCCTGCCTGCCTTTCCCTGCAAATACTGGGTTTGTAAACAAAACCACATGTGGACGTATCAGGGAAGTCCAGCCAGGAACCCTGCATTTGCCAGAACCTGATTCTGGGTTTTTACAAAAGGCTGCCCTCCTTGGAAGAGACCTGCTTCCCCACTTTCACTGTGGTTTTTCTCCCTCACTGCAATTTCGTTGTGTTTTGTTGTTGTTGTTGTTTTTAAAACAGATATCAGTCCCCAATTTTTGGTAAGTGGTAAAATCCTCATTTCTCTTCTCTTTCCTCCTTCTCCACTGAGTCTCTAATGACTGATACACACATATTTTGGAGAATAGCAGGTATCAGTCATATAAAATCTTAGAGAAAAAATATGAAAGAAAATAGAAAAGTTTTAATAGTCTCCCTGTTTAGCACAAAACTCTCAATGGTAGGAATACCTTTTTTTTTTAAGTAGCAGGTCTTTTTTCTTTAAGATTTATTCATTAATTTATTTGACACAGAGAGAGAGAGCAAGAGAGCACAAGCAGGGGGAGCAGGAGAAGCAGGCTACCCACTGAGCAAGAGCCCAATGTGGAACTCGATCCCAGAACCCTGGGATCATGACTGGGGCTGAAGGCAGACGCTTAACTGAGCCACTCGGGCGCCCTGGTAGGAATGAATACTTACTTGTTCATTCCTCAACAAGGGACTGTTCCCTCCGCACCATGAGTCTGTGGAAGTATACAGATGTCTGTTGACACTACTTGGAGGGTAGGCCGGTGAGGTGGGCGGGAGGAGGCAGGCCCATGAGACCATATATGCTATCATCACAAAATTAAAATTAAAAAGAAAGCAAAGTACGTAGCCCCTCGTTGTGTCTTTATTTTTTGTTGATGGGATTTAACATAAAATACTGCTGACCCAGCTGAAATCTTCAGAATCTGAAGTCGACATCAGATCCCCATGCACCATATTTTTGACTTGCAAATGCCTTCCAAGAATAGCAGGAGTGTCCTTATTAAGCCCAGCTTGTGATGCTTCCGTACCTCGCGCCGTCTGCTCCAGCACTGTATAATTCATGGACTTGCCTTATGAAGTTCGGGAGGGATCGAAACCATGACCAGCCCGTGAACTCAAGCTGACATTTCCATTATTTTACTTGTTCATTCCTCAACAAGGGACTGGCGCAAGCTGACACCTGACCCACGGCTCAGCCCCACCGGGCAGGGACGCCAAGCAGGCTTTACTTGAGCCAGATCCTGAAACCGGCTGTCCACAGAGACTCTAGGGCCGTGGGATTCACTGAAGGGACACAAAGCCCCCACTGATGCTGGGTCATGACTTGCCATCCCTGCGACCATGGCCAGCACAGAAAACCAGCCTGTGGGCCCGCGGTACAGGGAGATGAATTTCGTTAATTTCAGCAAGAAAGGGCAAGCCCCGTCGTGATCATCACCACCATAGTTACCTTACGTGAGCTCCTGCAGCCTGCTGGGCCCTGGACCCATCATCTCCTTGAAGCCACACAGCAAAGTCGGATTTATTATCCCCTTTTACAGAGGAAGAAACGTTTCAGGTCCAGAAGCTGGCCTCAAGCCACATCGATAATGACCAGAAAAGCCTGGATTCACACACAGGTCTGTTGGGCTCCAAAACTGATGTTCCTAGTCTCTGCTCCCCAAAAGGGGGTGCATAACTCCCAGGGCCTGACATGGCAATAGGCCCATAAGAAGAAAAGAACAAGATCATTTTTTACATTTTGAAATCTTACTTAAAACGTCTGTACTTGAGCATTTTCATCGTATACATAACATAGTACTACGTTTGAACCTGCATGATGAGTAAACAAATACGTGTGCATCTTTGGGTAGCTGGTAGTGAGGCCAGAGCTGAAATGCTTAGAACGGCTGCTCTTGGCTCCTCCCTGCACTGACCCCCTGCCCAGGGGCTCCAAGAACAGACTCTAGGCAATCAGGCTGGCCCTCTCTCCTGAGGACCCTTTCTGAGACCTGGCAAGCTTCACTTCTCCAGCCTGCCCACTCCACCTGGCAAGCCAAGAGAGACCACTTGTTTTTGTTTGTTTTCTAAAGATTTCTTTATTTAAGAGAGAGAGCACACAGAGGGAGAGGGAGAAACAGACTCCTCGCTGAGCAGGGAGCCCGATGCGGGGCTCAATCCCAGGACCCTGAGATCATGACCTGAACTGAAGGCAGAGGCTCAACCCACTGAGCTAATCAGGCGCCCCTTACCCTCAAAGGCCACTTTTAATTTACAGAGTGACCTCCGGCCAGTCAGGGTACAACCCTGGGCCTCAGCTTCTCATCTGTTGGCCTTTATCATAGAGATGTACACTTACTATTGATTATTGCCCCCTAGGAGTTATGGTCTTGCATCGGGAGCCTGAGCTCCATTCCCAGGTGGAAATGTGACCCCTTTGTGCACTACTGATCCAACTTCAGGCCAGGGGGACACGCTCCTGCTGCTGCCCCTACAGCCAGGGATGTCATTTGGCCTGGGATGCCCCCTGCCTCCAGGGCTTAGGAAGCTTCATTTATGGACCTGGTCCTGCTGCGGCTTATGCAGGGGATCTAACAAGCTGAGTGTCGTGAACACCCCCGGACGGTCAGAAAAACTTTCTAAATGAACCTCATATTCCTCTGCTCCTGCCGTCATTCATCCAGCCAGGCCGGATGATGGAGCCTCCCATTCCTGTAGAGGAGACTTACTGACCTCCTCTAGGGCTAGGCACTGGGGTCCCAGCCCAGAAGAAAACCCACAGTCTCTGCAGGGAGGTTTCCAAAGTAAGCGGGGGAGACAGAAAGGAGCAAGAAACAATGGAATGAGGATCATTCCCTCTGGAGATCATAAAAGAGGACCATCCAGCCCTGGGAAATGGACGCCCGCCCCCAGATAAAAAGGAACGTCCTTCTTCAAGGTCAGACTCAGAGCCTCAGCCGGGGCTGTACAGATACAGATGTGGAAGCTAGAGTTCCAGAAAGACTCTCTGACCCCCTCCACACCTCTTTCCAGGTAAGATGTGAGTGCAAAGAAGAACACACACAGCTACCAACACTCCTGCCTCAGACACGCCCCAACGCCTCTCTGAGAAGTCAGCTTGGTTTGAGCACCCAAAGAAGCTCCTGCCACCTAAGACCAAGGATGGGGGAACTAGCTGGAAGCCCAAACCATGCAGACGGGCCCTGCCCATCACACCTCCTGATGGCTGACTTGAGTGTCTTCATCTCCTTCCCCCCACCCCCTCTTCCACCCTGCCTGGGGACTTGGCTGCCACCATCCTGGGGATGGAGATACAACCAGCCTCTGTCTGCAGCAAGTCTGCAGGGTGCTGCTCTGGTCCCCTTGGCAATGCCCACTGCGCCCCCTATCCCCAGCCCCTGCTGTGAAGCCAGGAGACCATCTCCAGGGCTCCTCTTCAGCTCCGGGCAGGCCAGGGGGAGACCAGCACCTTCACTGAGTTCCCTGCCTCCCTCTGGGCATCTGGAGACCCTAGGGAGCCCGGTCTGGCTCTCAGGGTAAACAGCTGGGAAACAGGACATGATCACAGCTGCCACTCACAGCTAGTGACACAAAGGCAAACAGGTCCTGGGGTGCCCAGGGCTAGAGCATGGGGAGCAGAGGAAGCAGGATTCCTCCAGGACCGGAAGGCCAGGTCATAGCAGGGAGTGGGGGACACACAGTGCACCCTGGGAGCCGATGAGAGCAGAAGCTGTTCTGTATTGGGCACCGCCCTGTGCCATGCCGCATTCTTGACACTCACAGCTCATCACTCCCCCAGACGTCACGCGGTAAGCCTAGGACTCGGGGTTATTACCCCCCACCGTGTTAGAGATGAAGATGCTGAGGCTCTGAGAGGAAAACTGAGAACCCAAGGTCACGTGCTAAGAAGTGACAGATGAGCCATTTAAAGCCCGCCTGCCTGCTCCAGGGCCCATGCCCCCTCTGCCTTCTCAAGGCCTTGAGTCTTTGCTGATCCCTCTGGAGCCAGACCACGCATCCGCCACGGGATGCACACAGAAGGACAGAGTCTTGAGTCGGTGGGCTTAGAGCTGAGAGGCAGAGACAAGCACCGAGAAATCAGTTCGAGAATAACAAACCATGGGGTTGACTAAGTGAGAAAAGCACATCGAACTTGGGAGTTAGCCCACTCAGGGTTTGGGCCTGAGCCTGCTGAACCTGAACCTGGGTATCCTCCAGAGGGACCCCACGAGCACCCGTGCAGTACTTGGCCATGAGTGGGCATCTCATGAATGTTTCCTTCCTTCTTTTCTTTTCCTGTCCATCAAGATAAGTTCATTAAGACTTTGCAGGAGGAAGCACTCCCGGTGGGCTTCCTGGAGGAGCTGACCCCTGCGCCGCCCCCCCACCCCCGGAACCTGTGGCATCTGATCTCAGTAGAGATGAAGGTGTTAAATTATTTGCCCAGTATGTCACTGTTCTGAGATTCAGCTCCTCATCTGTGGAGAAGGGATAATTACAGTTACTTTATAAATAATCATGCACACGGAGGTACCAGCAGAGTGTCGTGGGAGAGAGCTAGGAGCCCAGAGACCGGCATTCCAGGCCGAGACCTGCCCCACCGTGACACAACCCTGGGCAGACTTCATTGCCTCTTCTAAGAAACGAGGAATGTTAAGTCACTGGGTGAGTCGTGTGGCATCTCTAGGTCTCCTGCTTCCTTGGGAGTTAAATGGCCAGCTTGTAGCTCTTCGAGGTTTCCTCTTGTGTCTAGAGTCCCCTGAGGCTCCGGTTCTAAGGCAGGGCCCACCCTGTCCCAATGGCCTCCCCACCCAACATAGGCCATCCAAGACCCTGCAGCCCTGGGGAACAGCATTCTGGTCCAGGGTGAGAAAGGAAAGTCTCTGGGCCATCTCCTGTTCCCCCAGGGCCTTCAAGAAAAAAAAAAGGGGGGGGGGGGGACGAAGAGCAAAGAAGAAGTGTGCCTTGAAAACAAAATCACAGGACGTAAACTCACCCAGCTAGCTGAGGGCAGGGCAGCCCTATCACCTACAGAGGAAACTCAGGGCACTTCCTGCCTGCGCTCGGAGCAGGGCTGGCCAGGATGTTGGTGGAGACAAGCCCCAGGCGAGATAGAGTGCTCTGACCACGTGTCAGGTCGCACATAGGGGAGCAAACGTCTACTTCTGATCAACGGTGAGGAGCTAGTGGCAGGTGACAAGCCAGATAAGGACCCACAGGTGGGCCCCGGGTTCCTGGGCATAGAAAGTCTCCCTACTCTTACACTTCCCGCTTCCAGGGTGCATTTTCCTCAACAAGCCACCCTCACTCCGTGGCCAGTTAAACCCCACCCTTTCTAGACCGGGATCTAGAACACACACACCTTCAGTGGGGCTTTGGGGTGGGTGATCTGCCAAGGTTCGGGGCTCAGGGTGCTCAGCTCCAAGTCCCAGCTGTTGGCTGGGGCATTCCACCGAGTAGGGGGTGTAGAACATGGCAGCAGAACTTCCCAGTCTGTAGAATGGAGCTCTGCTTTATGGGAAGATTCCTCCACGGTCCCTCCCCATCGTCCCTTCCAGGGTGACCTTTCTCGGGAGGAGGATTGGGCAGGAGCCAGCGATAGGGCTGCACACCCCAGCCTGACCCCAGCTCTCTCCCTCTCTCCCTTTCTTCCTTTCCACTGTCCCCTCCATACACACGAACTGGGCACCTACTGCACGCCAGCCCTGTCTGGGGGACTACGTATGTAGTGGTAAATGAGATTCAGCTATCTTGTGCTCTATGCTCTAACCCCACACTCCGACCCACTCTCCTCCTGAAGCAAGGGACCTAAGGAGGGCAAGAGCGGAAAGGGCTCCTCCACCTGTGAGCTGAATCACCACCCCCATTTCACAGATGTGGTCACTGAGGGCCAGGAAGGAACCCAGCTTGGGGTCACCGGTCTTGAAAGCAAGCTTATGCCTTCCAGGACCGAGAGGGCCCCCTGGGGGTATATCGACTCCATGCAGTGGATGTCCCTGGGGCACCTGCTGGGCACGAAGCCCTGCGTCAGCCTGCGGGAACATGTGGGGGAGTCGGGACTGACCCAGGGGTAGGAGGGCACAATCACACAGAGCTGCTCCCCTCCGCGGGCTGCTGCAGGGGCTGGGGAGGCTGACACAGAAGCCCAGGCTCCAGTGCCAGCAGAGCTGTTCCAGCCAGACTTGAGGAATGCCCACCTACTTCACGTTTTGGAGACCACAAGGGTACTAGCTGCTCACTGTCCCCAACCCACATGTTGGCATGGAGCCAGGAGCCTATAGGACCAGGGGTGGGGAGGAGTGCCCCCGCCCCCAAATCCTTGCTCCTGAGTTGACAAGAGTGAAAGATGGGGAGGATGGGACCCGAGACACCTGTCTGAGCCACTAGCCTTTCATTCTCTAACCCTGCCTGGCTGTCCCACCTCCAGCATCCTCCCTCCCCCAGCACCCTCACTTCTGCCTCATCCTGCACTCCAGTCATTCAGGGACCAAATGAACAGAACCCTAGCTGTGGAGTTCCAGGACAGCAGGGCAGAAGAGGGGGGTTGGGGACAGAGCAAGACTTGCAGGGTCATCCCTTACATGGCAGGAGTGATGGGGAGTGTCCTAGGGCTGAGACCCAGAGAGGTGCCACACCTCGCCCAAAGTCACACAGCAAGAAGGGGCAGCGCTTGGCCTGGAGCCTGGGTCTGTACCATCATCTCAGACTTCATCGACTCCTCCGAGTGGGTGGCCCCCTGCTGGTTCCACTCCCCTGCCTGGCTGTCCAGGCCTGCTGTTCCTGCAGCTTGAACAGAGAGCCTGCTGGGGTGGGGGTGGGGGGAATTGGTGCAGAGGAGAAAACAGAAAGTGCCAGCTGATTCATATTTCTAAATGTCATGTTATTCCAGGAGCGTTCTCGCTTTGCCACCACCTTCATCCACCAACCCCTCCCCCCACCACCGTCTTGAAGGAGGAGCTGTCACGGGAGGCAGGGTACTGTGAGACCAGGGTCTTGGGGGCTGCATCTCCACCCTGACCCCTGGATGAATGGAGGGGTGGGCACTGTGCTGGGAGACTGGGAGTCTGAGTTCAAGCTCTGGCCTTGGAATCGCATGCCTGGGGCCCTAAGCCTGGCCCCACCTCCTTTGTACATTTCCCTGTACAAAACGGGGAGGGGGGCTGTGCTTCCCAAGAAAGCAGTATATCAGATTTGCCTCAAAAGAAAACAAAACAAAACTGTCTTGGGCTGCACCCCTAGAGATTCTGATGCAGTAAGTCAGAAGCGAGGCTGGGAGTCCATATTCGATCCGTGTTCCCTAACCCCTGCCCAGCCCAGTGGCTCTGGTACATCCTGTCTACACGGGAGCGCTTGGAAAGCTCCCAGCAATGCGCTTACATCCAGATTCTCATTCGTCTTCGGTATTTATTTACCTCCTCTGGAAGGCCCTCCCTGATTTACCCACCCTATCTGCCACCTCCAGGGTTCATCACTCCTGGCCCTGCCTTCACACCCACACTCATCTTAGTGCTCCCAAAAGGCATTTAGTCATTTGTGCTTGTGTCTACGTGTGTGTCCTACGTGGGTTCAGGGAGGTAAATCTTCCACGCAGCATCGAAAAAGGAGCTCAGCCCTTGAGCCAGCAAGTCCCAAGCTTGTGGCCTCTGTGAGCTCCCCCGAGGTGAAGTGTACAACACTTAGCACAGGGCTTGATGGAAGGGGGCGGTCAGAGGCTGCGACAGGACAGCTGGGTTCATGCCGGAAGGTTCCCGGGGGGGGCCCTGACTTCCTGGGTGGCCATGGGAGATTTGGACACCTGCCACCTGCTGTGTGCCTACAGGCAGAGGATTCGGGCAAGCGTGGGTCCTCCACAAAGAAGAGGCGCTGCTCCAGAGTTCTCCAGAAACTTTCAAATGATGCCAGGTGCTGTCCTGCAGGAAATGGAATTCCCAGGAAAAGAATTTCCCACAAACGGTTCCATGGGAGGAGCAGGAAAGGAGGGGCTGCTGATAGAAGCACATAGGGTCAGGGGGACCTGAAGGGGGATCCCAAGGCTCTGCGGTGGCAGGAGGCACCGGAGCCCCACACCTAAAGAGGCAGGGGCAGATGGCATTGCCAGACCCCAGTGGGAGTTGGAGTGCTGGGAGAGGGGCTGCCCTCCAAGACTGTAGTCACAGAGGGTGGTGGCCATTCCCACGGCCACAGCATCATAGCAGGGAGAAGCAACAGGGAAAAAGACCCATCTTTCTCCTCCCACCTTTCCATCTCATTCCGGTGCCTTCCATTGACCAAGCCCAGACTGCAGGCAGAGGCACCAAGCAGCCCCTAGAGGTGCCCCACCACCACCCGGGGCTCAGAGAAGGGCAGAGAGAGTTTTGCTGGTTGTCGAGTGGGTAGGAGGCAAGCAGAGAATAATCAGCTACTCAGGCAGCCTGGCAATCTCCCAGCTCATCCACACCCCCGCCCACCTTCTCCACTCCGCAGGGCTGTGTGGGGGACGAGCCTGACACAGCCATCAGAAGATGGGCTTTCAGCCCCGTCGTCGCTGCCCCGAGCACACAGGGTGATGGCAGGAAGTCACCTCCTCACTTCAGGACCTGCTCCCCTCATCTGTAAACCCCAGGGGCGAAGCTAGCCAGCCCTTTCCAGTCCTGACCTGAGGTTTTCCTCCCCTGCCTTTTCTAGAACGGAGCCCTGCTCAGTGGCAGGAAAATGGGCTCGGAGAAGCAGGAAGCTTAGCAAATGGAAAATTAATTCTGGACGGTAAAGAGCAGAGGCTGTTGTTTGTGATGTATAACTTACTCTTTGTGTCAAACTGTGTACTGTGAATATCAGTGGGATGGCAAGAAAACCGAGATCTATTGCTTCGAGTTTAATCTGTTCCCCGCGTTGGAGCAGGGAGAGGGAGGGGAGGAAGACTACCACTTTAATCACAGGCCCAACTCGAGATGTCAAGCTGCTCTCGGGCGTGTTAGTAAAACGGTGTTGTATTATAGGGCCTCCCAGACAGCACCCCACACTGCAGCTCTATCTGCCGAGCCGTAAATTAGCACACCTACTTTACGCTCTTCAGGTAAAACCAGTAATTTAGCTGAAAAACACACACGCACGCATGCAGAGCTTGGGGAGGGGGATATGTGGGGGGTGGGGTGGCACTCAGGAGAGGGGGCTGCTCCCCTTGAGCAGGGAATAGCCAAAAACGTGCAAACCGGGATGAAATGGCACCTCCTGTCATTAGTGCGTGGGCTCCTGGTGCAAGCCCCGAAGCTGGCCCACCTTCCCTTCTACCTGTCCCGTGCCTCCCCCCCACCCTCTTTGCCATGAACCGTAAATTACATGCTGACACCTTTAATTTGTGCAAAGTATGCCTGGCTGCGCCTAGCATCAGCAGCCGGCTGCTATAATAAGGTCAATCTATATTCATTGTCGCAGCCCTTGACGTGCCAGATAACACAGGGAGGCAGCACTGTGGTGGCTTCTCCGGGCGGGGGGGGGGGGGCCCGCTGCCGCTCAGCACAGCCTGGCACCAGTTGGTTCATTACTTATGCATGGCATGAGCGATGTTATGATTTAGCTAATCACCATCAGGTATTCATCCTACTGCTGCCTGGAGACGGCCGCAGTGCACGCCGGCCTGCCTGAGCCAGGGAAGGAGCCCCCACCCCCCACCCCCGTGGACACCATGGAGAAACCGCTCGGTGGGTCTGACTGTCCTTGCTGGGCCGTGGCCCCTGGTAGTTTAAGATTCAGGACTATAGGGGCGCCTGGGTGGCTCAGTGGGTTAAAGCCTCTGCCTTCCGCTCAGGTCATGATCCCAGGGTCTTGGGATGGAGCCTCACATCAGTCTCTCTGCTCAGCAGGGAGCCTGCTTCCTCCTTTCTCTCTCTCTCTGCCTGCCTCTCTGCCTACTTGTGATCTCTGTCTGTCAAATAAATAAAATCTTAAAAAAAAAAAAAAAAAAAAAGAATCAGGACTATAGAGCCCCTAGCTGTCAAGGGTTACTCCAGGAGGGGGGACGGGGGTGGATGTGGGGTGTCCCTGGATCCCAGGGTCCAACCAGGGGTGGGTGTCTCAGGGATGGGTCACACAGCATGAGCCCCAGGCATTGGAGTCCTAGGGTTCTGGATTCTAATCCCAGCTCTGCCTCTTGCAAGCTGTGAGAGCTTCAATAAGTCGCTTAACCTCTCTGGGCTGAATGGACCAACAATCCTAATCCTGACGGGGAGAGGGTAAGGAGACAAATACATGAATACAGTTGCTGGTGGGTCAGTCCATGAGAGCTCCCATTACTCAGAGCCCTAGTGGGCCCACCACAGGGGCTGTTGGATGGATGTCTGCTTTCAGGTGGGGAATTCAGACCCCAAAGTTGGCTAAAGGATGGAGCTGGGGCCAGTGGCTGAGCCACTTGATCGAGACACTTCCCAGATCCTGAAATGTTTGTGCTGAAGAAGATTCAATCACACTGAAGAAGCAGGAATCCATGGCTGGGGAGGGTCACAGGGGCAGAAGTGAACCAAGCTCTGGGCCTCCAGCAGGCTGGAGGCAACAGATGAAGCACAGGCTTATGGAGGGGAAGGGACATGCAGGGGGGCCAGCCAGACCCTTCCTGCTAGCAGTGACTGACGGAAGATGGAAAGGAAATGGATCCATCCAAGGCAGTCCAGGCAGCTGGGGTCCTAGCAGGCTTCTGCCTTGGTAGTTTTATCTGCTGCCCCTCAGAACAAACAACCATCAGTCTCCTGGGGGCCACCCTTGGGATGAGAGGTCACCCTCTCCCCTCTTCATGGCGCAGTTAGGAGAGCGCAACATGGTTCCCTGCTTTGTCCATAGCCAGGTGAGCCGAGGGAGGCACACAACTGAATTCAAAATCCTCTAGCTGATCCTCATTTTCCTTATTTACACAACAGAGCCAATAGTGAGCCCAACGGCACACCCGCATGGTCCAGATGAGGACCCCTTTTCTCTCCAATCAACCAGCTTTGGGTCTAAGGAAGGGGGTCACCTAAGTCCTGCTACAACACAAGCAGCCAGGCTAGACACTTTGGTGATCTGGAAACATGCAAGCTCATCCTACTGCCAGGACTTTGTCCTTGCCGCTCTGTCCCCCAGCAATACTCCTCCCTTCTCACTGTCCCCAGACGCAGCCCATCCTCCCAGGTCCTGGTCAGATGCTGCTTCCTCCAAGAAGTCTTTTGTCACTCCTTAATGTCAGGACTGCTCTCCTGCCCACAGCATCAACCACCCTTCCTGACTGTAAGTGGGCTCGTGATGTGTCCTCTAGTGATTTGGCCCCAGATAAAGAAAGAAGTGGTGGGAAGGTGAGCCATTCCGCACAGGCTAAGCAGTGTTAGGCCCCTGTGGGTCTCCCCTGCCCCCACATCTGTAAAATGGACAGGCAAAGGCAGTGTGGGTTGCTCTTGGCGGCCCCAGGCATCACAGTGCTAGGTGAAGCTTCCAGTAAAGCTAGTTCGGAAGGGACTACAAGGGCGAGGCCAATGGGCATCTCCATGGAAACCAGTGCCCCTAGGTGGAATTTCCCCATCTTGACAGGCTAGGGACTCCCAGTCCGAATTAATTTACTTTAAAGAATGCAAATGTTCTCTCCCATGTAGGCTGGCGCCTCGAGGTTTCTTCCCAACGCCCAGTGAAGTCACCTGCCTTGTCCCACCTCTGGCCCTTGCCCTCTGCTCCTGCCCCCAGGCCAGCACAGAGCTGCATCTCCGCATACCTCCCCACACCTCACAGTGACCCACGCACCTGCGCCGCGAGCGCCTGCCGAGTCACAGAGCAGCAGGTGTTCAATCGCCCTCGAAATGCGCTGCATCTCTTACCAGCAAAACTTGGACAGAGTGGTGGGCGGGGCCTCTCCAGGCCAGCGGGGCCAGCAACCTCCCACCGCCACCTGCTGGGTTCACCTGGCTGGGCACCCCTGCCCATCAGCGGCAGGTGAGGTGCGACCAACCGGAGAGCCGGAGAGCCGGCTGACCGGCCCGGGGCTGGGCCCACACCCTCATCCCAAAACATCCTTATCATTCACTAGCTAGTGACCATGATTATGCCACTTTGCTGCTGAGAAACCAGAAGCAAGAAAGGCTTGGGGCTGGTGCATCCCTTCATAGAGCCCCACACAAAGACAGAGGTTTCCAGCAACCTGTCCTCTGCACCGGGGACTCAGAGCCCGTCATCCCTAACACCCATTTCCGAACTTCTTGCCCTAACTGGCTGTCCCACCACACACCACTTCCCCACCCGTTCCCCAGGAGAGGCTGTTGTCTCTTCCGTATCCCACCTGACCTAGGGCTGGGAGGTGAGGTGGATCCCCTCCAAGAAGTCCTGCCCCTCCAAACGCCCCAGCTGCTCTGAATTCCATGCCAACTGACTTTACCTCTCACCACCATCCTTGCGGCAGTGTCACCCACTGTCCCTCGGGTCACACCCTGCATTCACAGCAGACTTAATGGGCCCCCTCGCCCGCTGGCTTTCTCTCCGCCCCCATTGGGTGACTTCACGTCCATTTTGAGGATCCATCCAACAGGGGGACCTCTCCGTAACTCTACCTGCCTGGCTCCAACCATCCTATCCACCCGGCGGCCATGGGCATCACACCCAGACCTTACCATCTACACAATACCCACCTCAAGCCCCCCATCTGGGACCACCTGCTACCAGCTATTCTTCCAGACCACTCTCCCTCGGCCTCACTGAGCCCTCCGGCCACCAACCACCACTGTCTCAGGATCAATACCCATCTGCTGTCCTCAGGTCCACCCTACACCACCGTCCTCCCTTCCTTCTGCACACTTAGACGCCATGCCCAAGCTCAGTGCCCTCCAGCCATGCACCTACGTGATACCTGTACCCTTCCGAAGCACACCGCTGCAGAAAAAGAGAACTGACTTTCCTCTAAATTTAAGGCCTCAAATTTCAAAAGAGCACTGCCGCCGAGCAGCTGCCTTGGCCGCCACAACCCCGTTCTCCCACACAGATGCCTTGTCCTTTGTCCTCTCCACGCACCCCTTGCCACCCCCATCCTCAGGGGTCTCAGGCTTTGCTCAGAAGATAGTAGCAATCAGAACTCCCTCAACCTCCCATCGGGGAACCGGCACCCTCCTGCAGCTACACACGCCCCTCCTCTGCTCCCTCCCTCCCAGAGAGTGGACAAAGGCCACTGCTCTGCCCAAGAGCCCTTGTTCCACATGGGGTCTGGATCCCACCTCTCTCACTTGCTCCAAGACTGGATGTCTCCTCTTTCTGCACCCCATCTTCTCCCTGTCCCCCAGGTCACCCTGGACAGGACGCACATGGTATAATAAACAAGCTCCACTCTTCACCACGCCTCTCCCTAGCTCCCATCTTGGTTTTCCTGTTTCCTTTTTACTGCAGAATGTGCTGAAGAATGCTCAGCAGGTCCTGTCTCCATCTCTCACTGGCCACTCTGTGCCCACTGCTAGAGCCCCGCTCCCGCGCCCCTGGCTGGGAAGTGACCAGCAGTGGAGCATGGCTAGTGGGAGAGAGGAGGGATGGGGAGCTCGGGGGCAAAGAAAAGACCCTCGCTGGGAAGGGTCTCGGGCTCAGTCAAAGATGTTGGGCATTTCCCGCAGCCATCTTCAGATTTGTGTTTTAGAAAGGAAGTTCTGGTGGCACTGGGTAGGAAACCGATTAGGAGGACATAGAAGGGGTGCAGGGGAGAACTCAGGAAGGCCTGAGTTCGCCCGAGGGCCGAGACAGAGGAGGGATGTAGAATCACTATCAGGACAAAGGGGCCAAGCATGTCCATCGTCTTGTATGGAACACCCCTTATCCCCCATGCTTTCCCATCATGAAACAGACTAGACTGGGTGACCCCGGATTGGTGACCATCTCTCTCGCCCTCCTCCAGCGGCAGGCACCCCGCTCTCAGCCCCGCCACCACCCGCCCCTCGCAGCTGGCACATGGTAGGTACACTCCATCAAGGAAAGGGTGGACCACACAGCAGCAAGGCCGGCTAGAGGGGAGCAAAGGGCCAGGCTGTGGAGGTGTAAATGCCAACCTCAGAGCCCAGACTTTGTCCTGTCAATACCAAGGAGCCCTCCAGAGGGCTGCGCGTACAGCAGCGGCACAGCCAGCTCTGTGTGTGAGCTAAGCTCCTCCAACAGCTGGGGAAGATGAATCGGAACAGGGCAAGACTAAAGGGGAAGACCTGTCTCCAGCCAGCTCGGACCCTCCGGGCAAGGAAAGATGAGGCCTGATCATGAAAAGAGGACTAAAGAATAGCCAGCCTTAGAAATACCAAGGAAGGGGGGCACCTGGGTGGCTCAGTGGGTTAAAGCCTCTACCTTCGGCTCGGGTCATGATCCCAAGGTCCTGGAATCAAGCCCCCCCGTCGGGCTCTCTGCTGAGCAGGGACCCTGCTTCCCCCTCTCTCTCTGCCTGCCTCTCTGCCTACCTGTGATCTCTGTCTGTCAAATAAATAAATAAAATCTTTTAAAAAAAATAAAAGAAATACCAAGGAGGTAAGATTGGCGAGGCAGGATGATAAACGGAAATACAGTTAATCGGTTGGTGGCTCGGGCAGCTGGGTAGATGGAGCAGTGGGTGTGGAGGGCGGTAATGAACTTCACGGGGGACGGGGGTCGTGTTGAGTTTAAGCTCACCACGGAGCATTCTAGGGAGAGATGCACTGGTCTGGCAGCTAGAGATGCAGGTGGGATGCTTAGGGTGGGGAGGCCCAGGGCTAGAGATAGAGACTGGGGATCCCTCTGCCAGGTGAGGCAGTGATCACAATGGCATGAAGACCAGGGGGTCATCCGGAAAGGTCATGCCGAGCAAGAAGAGTGGCTACTCCAGGACGGAGCCATGGAGACTGCCAGCCTTTGAAGGTCAGTAGAGAGAAAGGACCCCCAAAGAGACAGCCAGGGAAGGACATCAGGACAGGGTGGTATCCCAGACACCAAGAAGGAAGGTTTAGGAAGGACTGGGGGTCATAGGGTTGGTAGCAGCAGCAGATTTGGCTTTCACTGGTTTGGCTGCCTGAGGGTCCCTGATGACCTCGCCGAAGCACTGCCATCGAATCAGGGGTGGGGAGGGTCACATTGCTGTGGGCTGAGGAATACAGAGGCAGTTCGATTCATTAGTTAATAGCTTTGTGATAATCGTTACACCTCCTCCTTCCAAAAAGAAGCAATTTCTCAACTGTAAAATAGAGATGAAAAGAAATCAAAAGATACGCATAGTAAAGGACCTAGAACGAGGGCAGCCGCACAGTGCTGGTCAAAACAGGTTAGGTGTACTTGCTTCTCATGTTAACAGGCATAGAGCCAATAAAGCTGTTAGAATAGGAAATTAAAATTGACGTGCCGACATATACACCAAAACACTGGAGCTGGGACTCGAACAGAGCATCGTATAACCACGTCCCTAGAAGCGGAGTTTGCAACAGCCAAGAAAAGTGGGAGCCACCCAAGCAGCCATCGACAAATGAATGGATAAACAAAATGTGGGACACACGTCCAGGGGAATAGCATTCAGCCTTACAAAGGAAGGAAATCCTGACCCAGGCTCTGACTTAGAAGAACCTTGAAGGCATTATGCTAAGTGAAACAAGTCGGTCACAAAAGAGCAAAGAATGTCTGCTTTCACTGGTAGCAGGTGCCTAGACTAGGCAAATTCATCGAGACAGAAAGTAGAATGGCCGTCGTCAGGGGCTGGAGGTGGGCAGGGTAGAGAGTTCGCGTTTAATGGGCACGGAATTTCAGCTGGGGAAGATGAAAAGAATTCTAGAGGCGGGTGCTGTTACTGGTTGCGAAATATGAAGGCACTTAACACCACAGAACCGTAGGCTGAGAAATGGTTAAAATGGCAAGTTTCATGTTGCGTATATTTTACCACAATTTAAAAAAATGTACAAAGAGAAGAAGAATATATATTATAGTGTGGGCTAATAAAATGACTGGGATTGAGCATTTCATTATGTTCTGAGCTTCTTGGTAACCAAGACATACGGGGAAACTTTTGAGGCTTGATGTTTAATAAATGGAAAAAGTTACGATGGCAAGAGATTTCAAGTCCACCCACCCCCAGCGGCGGCCAGGACTGGGTTGGAGCAGGCATTTGTGTGAGAGAGCCTTAGGAGAGGCGATCATGGCATCAAGGACAAAGCGGAATACTGACAACGTTACAAAGACACATTCATCACAGAGCCATTTCTGGTGGTGAGTCCTGAAGAAACGTGAAAGAAAAATCAATAAAACCTCACTCAAAAGGCCTTTCTGGTGGGAATGAAGTTAACAAGGTCTAGATGTGAAGATTTCCAAGATGGGACTTAGAATTCCCCAAGAACAAGTGTGTTCAACTTGGTGGTACCTGGAGGACTTCCAGAGGGAGGCATCCACGAGGCAGGTGCCAATCCGCCGCCAAGCTCAGTGGAGAGGTCTGCTCAGTGGAGGTGGGGGTATGAACATCAGCAGCACAGAGCTGCTGTCTAAAGCCACGGGCAAGAGCGTGATGGCCGAGGGGCACATGGGAGTCCCAGGAAATGCTGCCCCATGATCACCCCCACTTCCCCAGGGCCCACCCACGTATGGAGCAGCTGGCAGCAGCTGGCAGCACAAGAGGGGACCAAGAGCTCATGTCCTCTGACTTTCTATCAGCATACACCATTGTCCTGGGCCCTTCTCTGCACCGGAGAAGGACCACAGTGCTGGACGTCAGAAGGCCTAGGTCAGAATCTCACATCAGCACTTCTGTTGTTGTGCCCTTGGATGACTTACACACGCTCATGCAACCTCAGGATCTCCATCTGTAAGTGGTGACAATAATTTCACAGTCCCTGTCTTCCCTGCAAGGTTACTGGGAACAGGAGGGTGACTGAAGAGGGCTTTGGCCCATGCCCATCCATGGCTTCTCTCTCCCTCTTCACCATCTCAAATAGATAGCACAAAGAAACAGTGCCCCACCCCCATGCAAAGGCTGCTAGTCAGGACCCGCCCCTACTGGGGCTATCAGCTGGGATGAGCCACAGGACAGCAGAATGCCGCTGATATGTTTGAGTGACCGTGTGTCCATGCCCAGAGCCGATCCCACCTATCAAGGCAACGGGATCCCCTTTCACCAAGCAGGGGAAGCCAGGAGGCTGGCCAAGGGCATGGGAAACTGGTGCATAGTGCATGGGTTCAGCCTGTGGCCATTCCACCCAAGGAAGCCTAGAAGCCACGGGATGGTCATCAGCGGTTAGGGTGGATGTGGTGGACACAGTGGGACCCTTTCAAAGGGAATCCTGAAACTAAAAGTAGTGAAGCCTTTAACAGTGAGATGACTGCTGGGCATTTAAGAAGGGACTGGGGAGGGGCGCCTGGGTGGCCCAGTGGGTTAAAGCCTCTGCCTTCAGCTCAGGTCATGATCTCAGGGTCCTGGGATCGAGCCCCACATCGGGCTCTCTGCTCAGCAGGGAGCCTGCTTCCCCCTCTCTCTCTCTGCCTGCGTCTCTACCTACTTGTGATCTCTCTCCCTCTCTGTCAAATAAATAAGTAAAATCTTTAAAAAAAAAAAAAAAAGGGACTGGGGAAGATCGGGGGTTCCGACGCATGCCCAAATTCGCATGGCACCCAGTGGCCCCAGCCAGACCTGGGTGGGACCCTCCCCGTGTGCAGGCCAGGGTGTTTGACACAGGACAGTCTACAGAGCTCGGCCTTGCATGACGCTGTGGGGACATGCTGGCAGGACCCCAGTCAGACACATCAGCTCTTAAAACCACAGCCTGGATGGCTGTGCTCAGCAATCATGTGTTTAAAAAGCAATAAGACTAAATGCTTTTCCGTTTCCCCTTTGAGAGACCATGTATGATAAATGATAGGCAATTTCATGGTTGGAGTTTCAATTTCCGAAAATATTAGTGCTATTCCCCAAGCTCCACTTCCAAGATAAATTCTTTTTGGCAGCCTCCTCCGTTGTCTCCTAATTCCCTGATTCTGAATATGTTTGGAAGTCTGGTGTAAATTTCATGGGCTCAGTCCCAGCATCCCCCGGGCTGGCGGGCACTGGAAAGGGGTAATCCACCTGCCCCTTTGGCAGGTTCTTTCACATTTGCTTCAAGTCCCTGGGTACTTACGAAGTACCTCCAGGGTTCCCAGCCCTGTGCTAAGTGTTATTATGGTGGCTGTAAGGAAGCTACAAACAACCATTCAATCAACAAATACTGATGGTGCATCTGGTCTCTTCAAGCTCGAAGCAAGAACATTAACTTGCTGTCTAGTGCCCCTCTAACACCTTGTGCTGGTTCCACTGTCTCCATTTCATTGCTAGGAAAACTGAGGCTCAGCGCTAACCTCATAAAATAAGTGTGGACTACTCAGTAGACAGGGTGAGATGAGAGACAATGAACATTTACTGAGATCCTATGACAGTTCAGGCTCTGGGCTGAATGCTTATCTAACCCTCAGCATAGGAGGCTAAGCTGTTTCTCCTCCTGAAACGCAAAGTAGGTGCTATTATTCCCATTTTATAGATGTGGAAACTGAGGCCCAGAGGGGCCAAACAACTTACCCAGGGATTCTCATTCTACTGGACCACACTGCCTCTCCTGATGTCACGAGTCCAGATGGTGTCCCAACAGCCATCTTCAAACCAGGGGAGGATCCCTGTTTTAAAACATCAAAACAACAAACCAGTCAGTAGGAGACCAATCTTCCATTGCCCCTTTACCTCTCATTCCTCACTACCCTCTGCTTGTGCTAACCCTAGTTTCCCTCCTAAATTTCTCAGGCTGCTGTTCTCAGTGTGTCACCAACACCTAGCCCCATTACCTGCTTTCTCTCGCGTCTGTCATCCTCTCTTCTCCACCAAATCCTCTCCATCGTGGCTCAGCTTGGATCCACATAACCACCTCCTTTTTCTCTACCATTTACTCACCCTTTAGAGGGCCTCTCTCATGCCCAGAATGGCATCTCCTTCTCCTATAATCTCACAGACTCTTATCAAAAGACTGAGCACAAAGGAGGTATTCCAAAACCTTAAGGAAAACATTGAGGCAAGATTAAAATGAATTGGGGCAAAATGAGACTAGATCTCTCAGAATAGAGCAAGGGGAAGGAACTGCAACAGAACACAATAGAATAGAACCAAGAAGAAGAGTGCAGTTCAGATGGAAAGAAAGGGGGAAAAACAGAATAGACTGGCACAGCATGGAACAGAATAAAAGAGGATGGAGACAAAACAGTTGAACTAGACCAGGACAGGCTGGAACAGAATCAACCAGGATGGAACAGATGAGGTCACAACAGACTGGAACAAGGTAGAACAGACTAGAATGGGGTAGAATAGGGTTCACCAGAAGAAAGCGGAGTAGGAGGGGCGCCTGGGTGGCTCAGTGGGTTAAAGCCTCTGCTTTCGGCTCAGGTCATGATCCCAGGGTCCTGGGATCGAGCCCCACATCGGGGTCTCTACTCAGCAGGGAGCCTGCTTCCCTCAAGCTCGCACGCGCTCTCTCTCTCTCTCGCTGCCTGCCTCCCTGCCTACTTGTGATCTCTCTCTCTGTCAAATAAATAAATAAAATCCCCTAAAAAAAAAAAAAAGAAAGAAAGAAAGAAAGAAAACGGAGTAGGAAAGACTCAAACGGGTCTGAACAGAAGACAGTGCAGTAGAATAAGGCTACAGCCCACTGTTACACAACTAAGTGAAACAAAATTCATTCCATCCATTCAACACATACTTATCAGGTGCTAATCTGGGCTAGGTAATAAAAAAAAAACAACAGACATGGTCCCTTCCCTCCCAGAACATACTGTCCAGTGAAAAGGGGAAAAAAATAAGCCATACAGAAACATTAATAAATACATAATCACAAATTATTAATTTCCATGAAATACCATGAAAGAATGGGCAGGAAGCCATGATGAAGAACAACAGGATGAAAGTAATAATATTAATAATAAGGAGGTCAGGAAAACTGAGACCTAAAATTGAGGAGGTACCCGAGACACTTGGAGATCCAGGGAAAAGCATTCTAGACAGAGGGAAGAGTAAGTACAGAAGCCCAGGGGCAGGAAGGCCTTTGGCCTGTTCTGGGAGCTGAACGCTCAGTGTGAACAGAGTTCAGGGTGCAAAGCCCAGGATGACAGGACAGCCGGGGAACAGACAGGCGTAGGCCGATGTCATGGTGGGGGGAGGGGTTGGATTTCATCCTAAGTACAATAAGAAGCCTCTGAAGGGAGTTTCATACCTCCTCCTTGGGTGGTGTCAAGGAATGACTTAGGGCAGGGGGACCAGCAAGCATCTTCCGAGGTCACCCGGGTCATGAGGCTGGCGGCTTGGCACAGAGGGACAACTGCACCAGAGTGGGAGAGATGCAGCCGACTGGAGAAACATTCTGAAGGTAAGCCCAGACGCCAGACTTGCGGAGGTTTTGGACCTGGGGTGGGCAGAAAGGGGGATCTGGAGAAGCCGCTGGGGTTTGGCTTCTCTTTTCCGAGGTGAAGCTGGGAAGAGATGTCCTGGGAAGGAAAAATCACGTTTCCTTTCGGGAATCCTGGGGTTCAGATGCCTGGGTCATGTCCAGGTAGAGATATCAAGTAGATCTGAACATACAGGCCTGGAGATCTGAGGAGAGTCGGAGCTGGAAATATCAACTGAGGAGTTGTCAGCATATAAATACTGTGAAAATCATATATGCAGGGATAGAACTCTATCAAAGCACGTTCCGTGGGCTCCTGGCCCTGGAATCCCTCTGGGCGCTTGTTGAACGTACAAGTTGCTGGGCCCCCAGGGGCCACCGAGACAGATCCCTGGGGTGGGGCTCAGGAGCCCACATGTGTAGCAGCCACCCTGGAGTGTTTGCATGCTGTCTAACACATGCGAAACCCCGGTCTACAGACAGAACAGAGGGCACTACCTCTCTCACTGAGAAACGTGGTCATTTGCCCCTGAAGAGGGAAAAGCCAGCAAAGGTGACAGAGAGGGAGTAGCCAGAGAGACAGGAAGAATCGAGGGAGGCTGGCGTCTCACCCAGACGAAACGAGATAAACTAGTTTCGGGGAGAGATGAGGGGATATCAGGACCATGTGGTCAAGTGGGCCCCACTCTGCTATGCCGGGTAAGCACGGGACAGCCCCCACACCCCATGTGGCAGGGCTCACGCCTCCGGGCAATGCTGGGCCCCAGTGGAGTACAGCAAGAACTGAGCGGGCCAGAGGAGGATACTTAGATGACAAAGTGCGGGAGTGGAATGGGCCATAGCAAGATCTGGTGCCAAATCAATGAACGTTTGGGGAAAGATCAAATTCCACACGTGATTGTTATCCTCTCTGGTAGCCGCCCCAGGAGGCCTCTGGCTGAGGGAAGCGGACATGCTGGTGGTCAGGCGGTTCTCTCCAGGTCCCAAGATGGTTTCCTTTTCCCACCTTCCTCTCACAGGAGTCAGTATTCCTCTCCCACCCCTGAGAAATCACCCTGATGCCCCAACTCCTTACCCCAGGCTTGTCCCAGCTGCTGTCTCTCCCCTCTCCAACCAGAGCCTTTAACAGGCGGCAACCAACTGGTGTAGGAGCTAGAGGCCCCCTCCCCCTGCACCCCTCCCCCGGGGGCCTCACCTCCAGGAGTGAGTTGCTGAGGCCGCCATTTCTTACACACACAAAACAGGGTGACAAGATGTCACTTCCTGGCATCCCAGGGGTCATCCTGACCACTGGCCAAGGTGCTGCCTGGTGGAGCCAGAGCCCTGAACCTCAATAGGCAAAGGTTATGAAATGGGCATCTTTTGAAAGACACGTTCAACTTTCATATTCATAAAACAGAAACTGGAAACCTATGGCTTTCATAACGCAAACCTCAAAAAGCAAAAGCCAGCAGCATTTCCTTGTTGGTTCCTGAAAACAAACAGATTTTCAACTGGGGACAAACCGCTGGGGGATCTTTCCGAATCCAAGTTGGTGAGATGTTTACGTTTTTCGAAAGGTTAAATATTATGGGAAGGCGGTGACAGGAGTGAGCCCCACCCCCCCCCTGCCCCAAACTCCACTGGCTGCCCCCAGGTCTGAATCCCATTCTGTTACAAGTGTACTCTCCTAGCCCACGTCCAGGAAGGGCCACACACCTCGGAAGAAGAGGAGCCCCTGTCATCCATCTGGAGGCAAATTCCTGGCAAGGAGCAGCTGGGAGAGACTTCACCGAAGTCCCTGAACCTCTCAAGAAGAATCTGCAGCAGCAGAGGGATTTTCCCCAGGAGAGCAAACGACAACAGAGCGCCTGTTTGTTTTCCATGCAGGAAGGAGCCGGAACATCTGCTCCAAGAAGCCACTTGAAAGATAATCAGGCAGCAATGTTGGCAAAACAGCTGTGTGGCAGGCAGGGAAGGGGGCGGCCAGGAGTTGGGAGGGTGGAGGGAGTTGGAGGAGGGAAGCTAATGCCTGAGCTAGGCGGGCAGCCGCGGGCCCAGGACCCCTGCTCCGGGCTGGGAAAGCCCCGCCCCGGCCCCGCCCCCGGCCCCGGCCCTGGCCCCGCCCCCCAGCGCTCAGGGCGACCTTCCGCCTCGCGGAGAGCAGCTCACCGCGGTGGGGAGCGGGAGGGGGAATGCGGGGAAACGTGTCGCTCTGCTGAGGTCCCGGATTGGATGGTCGTCCCGGTTTGTTCCAGGTTTCCTGCAGGATTCAACTCAATTTATAGGATGAGCCTGATACTGTTGAATGTTTCCTGCACCTGTGACCCTGGGAAGCCGCGAGGGTTAAAGAAACCTCACGCTTGCGCCTTTTTGTTCCAGAAAAGGCCATTGCAGTTCAGTACCGTCCTTTCCCGTGTGACTTAGACGGGACTCAACTCTGCCCCCTTGTTAACCTGTGACAGAGCAGGCACAGATCCTCCGAATTCCCATTCTTTGTCTCGTAAATGAGTAGCTACTAAATTTCACACGTGACTTTTATCCTCTCTGGTGGCAGCCCCAGAGGCCTCTGGCTAAGGAAATTGGACTTGCTGGTGGTCAGGCGGTTCTCTCCAGGTCCCAGGATGGCTTCCTCTTCCCACCTTCCTCCCACTGGAGTCAGTATCCCTCTCCCACGCCTGAGAAATCACCCTGATGCCCCAGCTCCCTCCCTCAGGCTTGTCCTGTTATGTCCCCCCTGGTCAAATGGAACATTTTATCAACTAAACAGTTAAATTTCTTTCATCTGCCTCAGCCCCCGCAAGATGTGAAGCTTCCTCAACCAGAGTACAGCCCTTCCTTAACTGCCCCTTAGCTGGGCTCAGGGAAAAGCATTCTCCTATGCACCATGCCTTTGAGTCAAGTCCATCCTGAATGAAGTCCGTGTTTGTTCTTTGCCTACCGGAGGTGAAGGTCCTCTGATCACCTTCTGCAGTCCAGCTTGCTCAGTGCCTAAAGTGACACCACAGGAACCATTCTTTGGGACTAAAGACACGAAACCTCCAAAGACCCAGGATTCTATCTGCCACTCACCTAGTGGACAAAGAAGCAAGTCACTACTCCATGAGCTCATACTGGGAAGTGAGCTCTGCAGGGTTTGGGTTGATGAGCTCTATGCCCAGGGCCAGGCAGGGTGCGGGTCCCTCAGCCCAGTGCCTGCTCACTTTTCTTTCCAAAAAACCTGCTCAAGTAACCCACAGAAAGGCAACAAAAAGAGAATGGAGAAACGCAAAACAGAGACAAGAAACAGAACAAAAAAGATAATTCGAGATAAATATATAAAATCTATTCTATTTCTATATACTAGCAATGAACCCATAGACAGCAATATGGTAAATACAATAACATTGTAATTGCTCCCCCCCAAGAAGGGATACTTAGAGTGTAAATAAAATAGGAGTTATAGGCTGAAACTATATAGTGTGGATGAAAGCTATCAAAGATAATAAATGGAGAAACATGCTGCATTCATGGATAGGAAGACTCACCCTAGTAAAATTGTCAATTCTTCCAAACTGATTACAGATTTAACACAATTCCTATCGAAATCCCAGCAAGGTTTTTTGGTAAACGAGATTATCCTAAAATGTATAGGAAAAGACAAAAAAAATGAAAATAGCTAAGACAATAAGACGATGTTTAAAAAGAAGACTAAGATGGGAGGAATCAAATTTCAGGCTTAGGTGCTCACTGTAATCAAGACTGGATAGCGATGGCAGAGGGATAGCCAGCCAGATCAATAGTACATGTCAGAGAACCCAGAAACAGACCCGCGCAAGTATGCTCAATTGATTTTGATGAAGGGGCAAAAGCAGTTCAATGCAGTAAAGGTAGCCTTTCCAAGGGCTGGTGTTGGAACCCACAGGCTTGCTGGGTCGGCTTTCAGACTCCCCTGTGTTTTTAGAGAACCCAAATAATGCATGAAGCGAAAAGAATATAAGAAACCCAAGGCGATTAAAAATCAAGGGGCAGCGGGAAGAGGAGGAAGGAGAGCGTGACGCAGAAACACCTGGTACTGAGAAGAGAGTTGGTGGGATAGCATGAAGTGTGTTTAGATGGGGAGAGGCTGTGGAGCTGCTACAGGGCTAAGAGGATGGAAGGAAAGACAATGGAATTTTAAGGAGGGTCATAACGTGGATTTCCTTTAATGCCCTGTAAGAGATCCAGTAAAGACTGGAATCGGCTCTATTGTATTTTCTCAATTTTTAAAGATTTTATTTATTTATTTGAGTGAGAGAGTAAGTGAGAAGCGGGGGTGCGGAGTAGGGGACGAGAGACAAGCAGGGGCAGGGAGCCCGTGGCGGGACTGGATCCCGCAACCCTGGGATCATGACCTGAGCCGAAGGCAGACGCTTGACCAACCGAGCCACCCAGGTGCCCTGTGTTTTCTAGATTATGGTTTAACGTGACGGCACAGTGAGGCTGGGCACTCACTTATACTGGGTGGGCCCTGACCTTATACTAGAGTTATGGATTCTTCTCAACTCCTTCTCCATCAACTCTGCAGAGAAGCCAAGCTGAGGAACGGTGGGCAACACGGGCAACGCCCCTCCAGGCTGGACATAGACCCTCAGAGCCACCTACCTGCAGATCACGCTCCCATTCGGCTCCTTACAGTCCTTAAGGGTGGCACAAAGACATCCAGTTGGTGGTGGGGAGCCCTTTCTTGAAAATGTTAGTGATTAAAAAGTGACATGACACACAGGTTCTTTAGGAAGGCCAATCAGGTAGTGATGTGCTAGGCTGATGAGGGGAGAGACTGAGCACGTGCACAGGCTGCCTCCCAACACACTGTCTGGGACAGAGTATGTTCTTAGTAAATATTTGATTGAGAGCTAGCCCAAGATTTGCTGATGTGCGCTAGGATAAAGGCAACAGAAACGGAAAAGAATTGACAGGTGTGAATGCGGGGCCCTTGGAGAGGACATGACCACCAGATCTCGGGCACTGGAGCCTGGAGAGACCTTTGGCTGCAGTAAGAAGGGAGGGAGACCAGGCGTGGACAGATGACCACAGTGTGGGGTCCTCTGAGTGGGTGGTGCTATTGGGCTAGCTGAGTAAAGCTATCCAGTGGGTGGGTAGACATAGGGTGCTGGGGTCCAAGACACAGTGCTGGGGATCCTTCCCACCGAGATGACTTCTAGAGCAAGGGAGGCAGAATGAGAAAGTTCCTGGCAGACCACAGAGCCCCCTTTGCACTCTGTGAAGGGAGCAGGAGAAGTTTCCAGTCCTGCCATCACCTATGTGTCCTCCCTCCTCCTGTCCAGTCCCCAGGAGAACGAGACGCCCCAGGAGGTCAAATACAAGGGTTCCTCATATGACATCTGTGCCCAGCTACAAAGCCAGCACCTCTGCACTGCTCCCCGACCCTCCTGTTCTCTAAGCTCAGGTACCCCAGCCCTGGACACCCCACCCTCCCCCATTCCTTCCCCCCTCTCTTTGTTCTCTCCCTCCTCTACTTCCCTCTGCTGCCTGCATCTTCCTCCGCCTCCCCACCTCTCTTCTCGCCTTTCAGCTTCTCTCTGCTTCTGCCCCCTTCTTTTCTGCTCTCTCTGTGCTCACACAAATTCCACAAGCACAAATGAATTTTAAGAGACCAAGAACTAACTCAGGGAGACTCATGCAAAGGGCTCTAGCTGACTGGCGTCCTCAGGCCTCCTTGGCCACCTTCAGTGGGTGATATATTACGGAAATACATTAAGGGGCCGTCCCGCTGACAGCAAGCTAAGGTACTATGTCAAGGTACCAGCCCTGGGATGATATACGTCCCCCATAGATCAGGACACCATCGCTCTGATTACACTTCAGCACTGCGTGTCAGAGCGCCAAGGGGCCGTGATGGACGGTGAGGATCCATCACCAGCCAATGGCCCATTCCCAGCCCAACATTCATAGTCAGAGGTGATTTAGGGGCTGTTCTGGGATACCTCCCAAGATGCACACACAGCAAAACTGGACTCTTTCCTTTCCACTGAAAGAAGTTTAGGGAGAGAAACACTTGTAGCATATAAAGTCAAGGTCAAGGGTTCGGGAATCAGACAGCCCTGCCTTCAAATCCCCGACTCCTCCACTTAAAAGCTATGTGACCTTGGGGCACATTTTCCTCCCTCCTGCAGGTCATTGCCTTGCATATAAAATGGGGGCAATGATACTGTCCTCCCAGGATTCGAGTGCAGCTCCAATAACATAATATAGGTAAAACAGGCAGCACAGGTTCAAGGCCCTGGGACCAGCCCTCTATCCCCTGAACTGTTCAGGGTGCACACAGCAGCTGCAACCCCCAGTCTCCTACACATACTCTTCACCGGCACCCCCTTTCCCTTCACCTCCCTCCTTCCATCCCTGATGGCTCCGTGGCCAGTGGGGCAGGTCCCCAAGGACACCCATCTCAGGTCAGCCATCCAGCCTGGCGTTCAGGATTGCCCATCAATCCTCTCCCCACTCATTCTTCATTCAGTCGGTAGGTGTCGAGGGCCCACTAGGTGCCAGACCCTGTTCTAGGCACTGAGGACACAGAAGTGAATGAAACAAATGAAAACGCCTGCAGTCACGAGTCAACCCTCTTGCGTCCATCAAGTAATCTGTCCATCTTGGGGCAGGAGCCCTGCCTGAGGGCCCTGTGAGCACAGCCTTGACCCAGAGAGACTAGGAAACGACCATGACTTTTAACCGTGCAAGGAGAATGGCATCATGACAGCTTTCGAGGGGACCGTGGCTATTCCTTCCCTCCTCTGATCCCGAGCTGCTGAAGCCCAGAGAGGGATGTGAGTTACCTAAGGTCACACAGGGACCGTAAGGTTGAGTCAGGGCTGCAACTCAACCTTCTCAGAACTTTTAAGTTTACCTTTAAATCTTTTTTTTTTTTTTTAAGATTTTATTTATTTGACAGACAGAAATCACAAGTAGGCAGAGAGGCAGGCAGAGAGAGAGGAGGAAGCAGGCTCCCTGCTGAGCAGAAAGCCCGATGCGGGGCTGGATCCCAGGACCCCGGGATCATGACCTGAGCCGAAGGCAGAGGCTTTAACCCCCTGAGCCACCCAGGTGCCCCTACCTTTAGATCTTAATTGTGCAGCATCCCACTTCCTTGTCTTGCAGGTAAAGGAGCCCCTGGATTCCTGTCCTTAGCCAAATTCCACCTCCCTGGAGAGAGAAGCTACAGGTGCATGAAGAATTAGAATTTACATCAGCTAATATGGGACACCTCATTCATCCTCGCATGGCCCCGGGGCGTGGGGGGGGCAAGCATTATGATCCCCTTTTATAGGTGGGAGGACTGAGGGCAGGAAATCAGGTCACAGACTGTGTCAATTCAGCTTCTTCTCCACACTGCGTACCATATTCCGTATTTTTAAATATTTTTTTGGTTTTTTTTTAAGATTTTATTTATTATTTGACAGAGAGACACAGGGAGAGAGGGAACACAAGCAGGGGGTGTGGGAGAGGAACAAGCAGGCTCCCTGCTCACAGGGAGCCTGATGCAGGGCTCAGTCCCAGGACCCTGGAATCATGACCTGAGCCGAAGCCAGACGCTTAACAACTGAGCCGCCCAGGCGCCCCTAAATATTTTTTAAAGATTTGATTTACTCATTTGAGAGAGACAGAAGGAGATCATGAGCACTGGGAGGGACAGAGGAAGAGGGACAAGCAGACTCCAGCTGGGATATGACATGAGCCAAAGTCAGATGCTCACCTGACTGAGCCACCCAGGTGCCCCTTAAATATCATTTGATATACGCTTTAAAAAAGTGTATTCTACAACAGGTGCGCCTGGGTGGCTCAGTGGGTTAAAGCCTCTGCCTTCCGCTCAAGTCATGATCTCAGGGTCCTGGGATCGAGCCCCGCATCGGGCTCTCTGCTCAGTGGGGAGTCTGCTTCCCCCTCTCTCTCTGTCTGCCTCTCTGCCTACTTGTGTTCTCTGTCTGTCAAATAAATAAATAAAATCTTTAATAAAAAAATGTATTCTACAACATAAATACATGCTATTTATCAACACTTTGTTGTCATAGGTCTTAATGATTTCTAATATTCAGGTCTGATAAATAAAATTGTGATGAATATTCTGATACTATCTTCTTTTCTTCCAATGGATTCCTAGAAGTAGAGCAGTTGGGTCAAAGCTACAAAAATTGAAATTCTTCTGGAAAGATTGTGCCGATTTATGTTCCAATTTCGTCACCTGGTCGCTAACATTTACGCAGCCAGCAACAGCAACATCCATCCCAACAATCAGACAGGTGAAAACAGAATCTTGTCTTATTTTGCATTTCTTTGGCAAATAGTAAAATGAAACATTTTTTTCATACATTAGCCATTTGTACGTCCTATTTCATGAATGTTCTTTGCCAATTTTTCTACTGAGATGTTGGCAGTTGTTTTTTTTTAAGGCTTTGTAAAAGCTCTTTATACATCAAAGCCATTAACCTTTTTCCCTATCTGTTGCAAATATTTTTCTCAATTTGTCACTTCCTTTTTACTTTTGCAGTTTCTTCTTAAATATATATCAGGAGGTTTAGGGTAGGCAATTGCTTTTGTCATTTCTTGGATTGTTTTTGAGCTTAAATGGATGTTCTCTAATTTAAATGTTCACTTGTGTTTTCTTCTATTGTTATGGGTTTCTTTTGTTTCATGCTCTAATTATTTGAAATTTCCTTTGGAAAAAGGTATAAATGACTGTCTCCCAAGTAGTCGGTTTTCTCAACACCCATTGTTAATCTGAGTCTTTCCTACTGATTTGTAAGGCTTCCCTTGAACTCGTGTTGCTTTTATGCCTGTAGTAAAGTTGGGTTTACAGTTATTCATTATGTCCTCTTGATGCCCCATGTTCCTGGAGCTGGTACCATTTACAGGGACAGTTGCTCTACCTTTAAAATAAAACTTAATATTGCTAAAGCAAGCCATGCCTCCTGTTCTTAAAAGTACATGAGCTATTTTTAGTTTGTTATTTTTTCAGATTCATTTTAGAGTTGTCTTGTCAAATTACCAAATGTTTCCATTGAGATTCTAATTGTATTTTTGCCAGATCAACATATTAATTCAGGAAAAATAAATGTCTTTCCATTGTTCCTTTTTCCCCCAAAGCCAGTTGTGTTCTCCACTTACTTGAAAGTTTTCTTACACAAAACTAATAAAGTTTTGTGGCTTTGTTCATGAAAGTTCCACACAATTCTCATGGAGAATCATTAAGAGGTAGATTATGTTTTTGTTTGCTTTTATCTTCCAACTGGTTATTGTGGGTATGCAAGGACTTGGTTTTTGTATATTCATCCAGGGAGGAGGATATATATTATCGGGGAAGAAAATATCCTCACCAGCAGTGTTCCCAGTGATGAGTCACAGGAAACCCAGGGAGAGCAAAAGAAGAGCCATTCCCCCCCAGAGACTCAGCCCATCCCTCACTCTGGACAGGGGAATAAGCAGCAGGCACGGTGATGCCCAGGCCTCTGGCAAACTCTTAGAAGTGCTATACACACATCTTATTGTGCCTTTTAATCTCAGAATGAGGCCAAAGGAAGCTGTTCATGGATCAGGCTGTGTCTAAATGTGAGTAGGGGACTGTGGCCAGGAGAGCCTGCGTGCACACAGGGGCTGCCTGAGTCCCGTTCCACCTGCCCTTGAACCATGCATGCTGAGAACAAGGAGAGACATTCAGGGATCATGGGGTTCATGGGCTGGCCAGACAATGGCTCCCAGGAAGGGCTGCAGGAGGGAAAGGGTTTTTACCCCTGTGTACCGCCCACAGTGGAAACGTTGGGTGCCCACCTGCGCCAGCCCTCTACTCCTGCCCACGCCCCCTTTGGACTATAGAACTTTTGCTTCTGCGTTTTGCTGAAGTACATATTTATATGCTCTCATGAAAGAGTGTATTGGGCAGAGGAAATGGAAAACTTGGGGCCTGATTCACACTTACCAATACTCAGAAAGTCCCAGAACAGCCCCCATGGTGGGGATCTACCCACCTACCCAGCTGCCTCATGATGGACATCCCAGTTTGCTAATGGTGGCCATGTGGATGACATAGCCATGGGGAAGCCCTGTGGCATGGCCCTCCTTATTGTAGCCATGAAGGCTCAGATCTCAACAGAGCCTTGGACCCCAGATGTCAGTTACACAGAGGTTTCCAAGTGCTTTTTAAGCAATGGAAATCTTTTTTTGATTAGAAGCCCTTAAGAAACCCTAGTCATTAGAACAGATATAAATGGAACTGCCTTCAGTTGCATGGGGGTGAAAAGTCCTGAATCTCCCTACACAAGCATGCACGCATGCACGTGTGTGCATGCACACACGCGCGCGCGCGCACACACACACACACACACACTTGGAATCAAGTGTGTCATCCTGTGAAGGCATCGGGGACATTTCTACACGCTACTAAGATGGTGCCGGACACAGACCTCTTTTTAAGGGTGGGGAACTGAGGCCCAAATGGGAAACAACTCTGGGTGAACATCAAGCAGCATCTTAATGGTAGATGTAGGGCTGGAATCCTGGCTCTGCCCATCATCCCAAGACCAATGCAGTGACAGAAGGGCTGTGCTCATGGAGTTTAACTTGGGAGTGGGGAGTGATAAAGAAGCACAACTAAGGGCTGTCAGGCTGTTCACTTGGACAGCGTGGTCTCGCCTGGAGACCTGCTCCTAATCACCACACTTGTAAGAATGCACTGGAGTCCTGAGTTACTCATGGAATCAATTAATCCAGGCGAGTTTGAGAGCCAAGGGTCGAGGCTCCAGCTCCTGCCCTGGGTCTCACTGTGCCAGGGACCTTGGGCCAACGACTGTCTGACTTGAGTCTGACTCATGGTCTCCAGGATCCCCTCCAGCTTCCGCGCTCCGCATCCAGGCAGTGCGTGAAGCTTTCTGACCTACAGCTGATGCCAGAACTCCTTTAGGGAGCCAAAGGTCTCTATCTGGGGAGTGACCTCCAAGAGCAGATGGAGGAGTATGAAGATGGGGGCGGGGTGAGGGGGGCAAGGCCGCTAAGGCCATTGCGGGGGTGGGGCAAGGCCATCCTACTCTGCAGGAAATGAAGAAAGAAACAGGATTGCTCAAAATGAGGAAAGAGAGAGAATCAGCAGAAGATGGTACAGAGCTGGGGAGATATGGAGTGGTGGGTTGGCCAAAGGGGCACTTTAAGAATGGAAACACCTGCTGTTCAACTTGGAGTTGTTTGCAACGATGTGATGTAAATCCTTCCTTCATTCCCACCCCGTCCCACCCTATGTCTTCAAATCAGTCTGTCTCACTCATGAATGCTTTGTGCCAGTGAGCTGTTCCACGGAAAATGGGAGGAGACTGAGATGTCCATCTGGGTGTGAGGAACCTGAGGCAGCAGGATCCAGGAGGCTATGTGTCCCCTAAAAAGTCTCAGAAACCTCAGGGTCCCTGAGTCTCCACAGAGAAGGAACTTTCAATGGTCTAAGCTCATCTCACCTGGATTCAAGAGTCAAAGAGTCTCCCACATAACACGTAAGCTGATTCCAGTCTTATAAAATACTTGTGTTATACCTATCACGTGTCCAACCATGAGCTCTGGGCTGGAGGAACCCCGAGACACAAAAGGCAGGAGTCGTGACATTTCACTGTGTCTGATCATGACCTCGGGAGCAGATTAAAGATGGAGGTTCCCCGGTCTAATGCCATGCCCTTTGACTCAGCAGGACTTTGACAGACCCTGGGGTGTGCTGACGACATGATCCCAGCCCTCAAGGAGCTTACAATGCCATTGGCGACTTTAGTAACGGGATTCACTCTGGCCTTCCTCTGGTCACTATTGGTCAAGAGTGGTTCGTATTGGTTCCTGTTGGTCAAGAGTCCCCAGGCCCAGCAGAGAACAACCTGTCTCAACGGAGATCCGTAAGTCTTCACCTCAGGATCCCAGATGGCCAACATCACTGGTAGAGCAGCTCTTCTCTGCCATTGCGAGCCCAGGGGAATGCTGCCCCTTCTAGATGGAAAAGCATTGGCTGGAGTTCTAGAACCTATAGTACATGCCTTGTTCTTGTGTCCCCGGTGTCCCAGCCTGTTTCCAAGACCTGACTCCTTTCCTACCAGGACCAATGATTCTGCCTGCCCTTCTCTGCCTCAGCTGGACCCTCTGGAGCACCCTTAGCTAGCCTGCCCTACAGCCCTTCTTCTAGGACTCCCCTCTGAACATAGTTTTGTTGCGGGCAATGCAATGGAATATTGGAAGACAGTGAGAAGGATTTCTTCAATATAGCCAAGCATAGCTAGGGATGTGGGAGCCATTCAGGGATCAAAGCATCAAGAGGTACACCCAGGAAGTCAGTCCAATGAAAGGGAGAGGGTTCTACAGGCTGGGTTGGGGGCAGGCTTCTGAGGAGGTTAAATGGAATCACAATAGAAAAAAAAAAGAAGAAGAAAAGAAAGGAACCAGTTCATTTGTGAAACTATTCACTCACCCATTTGTGCAACAACATGTGTTGAGGCCCTTCTGTACAAGGACACAAGTGTAAGTGAGCTCAACCTTTTTCTTAAGAAGCGTACCATCTACTAGGGGATGGCATGGTCCTTGGAGGTTGGCAAGACTCTGAGCATCAGAAGTTGATAGAAAGGCCTTCCAGTCTGGGGGAACAGCTGGAGCCCAAGCAGGAAAGCAAGGCTCAAGAGCCAGTGGGTTGGGCAACTTGGATAGAAGAGAAGAACATGGAAATATGTCCTAATTCGAGATCTTTCCTGTGCGCTGAGGCGGGCCCAGGCCAGATGCTGGGGACTTAGTGAATAAGGCAATCTCTGCCTTCCATTGCCAAGACATACACCATCGTTCTAGAAAGTGCAAGGAGGCCACACGATAGCCAGCTCCCCCTTCGCAAAGCGCTGTACACAGTCAGCATGGGTCACACAGCAGACCCAGGCAGCCTCACATCCCAGCAGAGGACAGGATGGCAACCACTACAGGTATAGCCAGCAGGGAGGGCCCTAGCCACCTACCAAGAGACAAAATTTAGTGGGGAGGAGATAACCTCCGTGCATCACTGGTAAGTCCCTGGTTCAGCCTGAGGGAGGCAGAACCTTAAGGAAAAGAGCCCCAGAAAAACCAATAGCAGGGCTGGTGCTCTTGAAGACATGCTAACCAAAGTATACAGACGTAAAACCCCTACAAAGGCAGGGGCGGGTAGAGTCCCAAAGCGCACAGCTTGCCCTTGCAAAGTGGCCCTGGTCAGAGCAGGTCGGGGGCCGAGTCCCCTCTCTGAGATTTATGTAGTGAAGCCTTCTCAGGTCAGGGCTGGGGAATCATGGGCAGTTTTCTTTCTTTCTGGTTTGTTGCCCTTTTCTTGTTTTGTTTTGTTCTCAGTGAGGTGATGCTTTCTAAATGGTGATGCTTTCCTCCGAGGCAGGCAAGAAGGAAGCGAGGAAGCAGCCAGCTTGTGGGTGGGGCATGGGGCTTGGGAGGAAAATGCCTTCACCTGGGAGTCAGGAAGTCTGGCCCCAGCCCTGCTCCCACAAGCTGTGTGACCTCAGACAAGGCCCTTCCCCTCTCTGGGCCCACTCATCAGTTAGCCACTTTCCTCTCCATACTGGGCCAGGGTCCATAACTATAAGAATAAGAAATTATTACTTTTAAAGAAGTAGCAGCAGAGGGAGTAGGACGAGAGCTGGGGCTGCAGACAGAAGAGTTTCCAGGAGCAGACCCTGCTCTTTTCTCAATGTAACCAGAAGCTGTTAGGCGATGGCCCTATAACAGGAGTAAGTGCCAAGGGTGGTTCTAGAAACAAACTGTGTGGGGCAGTGTGGGCATTTCCTTTGGTTTGGGGATAGGTCTGGCTTTCTAGCCCCCACCAACACAGCCAGAGGCTGACATACAGCCTTTGAAGGGGGGTAGGGAGCCAGGAGCCTCCTAAGTGCTTGGGGAGGGGCTGAAGGAGGGAAAATCAGAGCGGGCCCAATATGCCCAGCTTGCCTTCAGTGCCCGGAGAGGAAAGAGACAAGCTCCCGGGACTTTCTCTCCACCTCTTTGCCTGTGGATGGCTTAAATAAAACTCCTTTGGGGGTCCCCAGAGTCATTTACAGGTAGTGGAGCAGAACCTTCCCCAGGGGCTCGGCCTTGGTCCTGCCCAGCCTTCAGGGCTCACTGACATTGACAAAGTCTGTTTCTTAGCCCCAAACCCATTGTGTGAATTAGATTCTTCTCAAAATAAAACATTCCTGGAGTCTGGACAAAGGTCAGTAATGTTTGCCTTTGAAAAGTCTCTCCATTGTTTCTCTCTGTTCACTTGTTTTATGTCCTTGCCAGAGCCTGAAGCCTTGATCCTCTGCTCAGAGGGGGTCTGGGTGATGGCCAAGCCTGCTGGCGACCAACTGTCAGACCAGTGGGGCGGAGCCTCACAAGTGACTTATTACACGGTCTCTTCCCCGTGATCCCTGCAGAACTTCGGACTGGGGGTCCAGAGGTAGGTGGCAGGGAGCTCAGCTGGCTGATGGGAGGTCTAGAGAGAGGGAGGGGGGTGAGAGAGGAGAGGGAGAGATAGGGGAGGGAGAGGGAGGAGGAGGGGAGAGAAAAGAGGGAATGGGGGAGGGACGGGGCAGGGAGAAGGAAGGGGGGCCATTTACTTCCAAACACTCAGTTTCTTCCCCTGTAAAAGGGGAACACTGTTACCCTACATCAGGCTTGTGAGAGTTAGAAAGCATCACCTGGGTGAATGCCCCAATACAAAGCTGGGATTCCAAAATATCAGAGAGGGGAGAGGGAGATGCCTGGGCCCAGGATCCACCACTCGTAACAGCCAGAGCCGAGAATGGAGTCCAGGGAGATCTGAGTCCAAAGTCAGGGCAGGCCACACCAACATGCCACTCTCCGGGCTTCCTGGAGGCAATGTCACGGAGTCTGAGACTTACTCATGGTCTTTCCAGATAACTCGGTGACTTCCACCTCGAGGTGCTCAGAATTCCCCACAGACCCCAAATAATAACCCAGGGAAAACACCCGCTTAGGCTGGGATTCACCAGAGGAAATGACCTAGGGAAAGACCAGAGGAGGAGGCGGGGAGACCCGTGAACCCCAGGTCTCTCTTCAGGGTGACACCACCTCATAACTTCAGGCCCTAGAGGCTGCCCATTCTTCCTCACCTGCCTCCCCACAGGTACACGCAAGGTCTCACATGGTTTTCTTTCTTCTTGGAACCTTCTCGGTGCGGGTGCAGGAGCCCCTAGGCCTCGCTCTTATTGGCAGGCAGCAAGGGGACCCTACAATCACCTGCGAGGCAGGGAGGCAGGGAGGCCAGGGCCCAGCTCTGGGGAGGCTGGGAGGCAGGATCCACCTTTAGAGTCTGTCCTTTTGCAGCTCTGGTTTCTCTGAATATATGCATGAGGAGAAGGGAGATTTCCCCATCAGAGCAGAAATTTACATAATTTGTAGATCTCCCAAGACACAAAACTATAGATTCTTTTAAAATGTGTGGTCCAGGGACGCCTGGGTGGCTCAGTGGGTTAAGCCTCTGCCTTCAGCTCAGGTCATGATCCCAGAGTCCTGGGATAGAGCCCCGCATCGGGCTCTCTGCTCGGCAGGGAGCCTGCTTTCTCCCTCTCTATCTGCCTGCCTCTCTGCCTACTTGTGATCTCTGTCTGTCAAATAAATAAATAAAATATTTTTAAAAAATTAAAAAATAAATAAATAAATAAATAAAATGTGTGGTCCAGAAGATAAGGACCCCTTTCCCTCCACTAAACAAAGAGATCAGAGGGACCCAGAAGCTGCCTGGGGTGGGGGACAAGAGTAGGTTTGCTGAGGGCATCTGTGTCCCAGGCACTGGTCCCCAGATCCATTCGGTCTCAAACCACCCACAGCAGAAGCAGGACTTGCTCTCTTGCCAGAGAGCAAACTGGAATTCCCAGAGTATAAATGACTTGCCACACGATACACCAGATTCCAGCTTAAGGCTGCTTACTGCGTGGAAAGCCAGGCATAGTCCCATTACTCTCTTTCTGTGTCCCCCCCATAAAAAGAACCAATCTCTTCCCTCTCTGCCCAAGATCACGGTGCTCCTAAAATCTCCCAGATCCAAAGTCCTCGACCAGCTAGGCACTTAATTAAACAGAGACTGAACGTTCTTGGATTGACGTTCAAGACCCGACTAAGGAGCAAATGTTAGAGGTGATGATCAGGGATGGAGAAATTTTCAATGCGCCTGTTAAAGTTGATCTGCCAGTTTAACATCAGTTAAAACTGATGTGCCAGTTAGCAATCACCCATCAGCCCGGGTGCAGGGCGGGCACCCAAGGTATACAGGAACATGGCTCTGCCGCTGCCTCACATTGGGGGGAACGCGTTTTCATCTCTCTGGGGCTTCCTTTCCCCATCTGCAAAATGGGAACAGTAATGCTGTCTTCTTACAGGTACTGTGAGAATTCGATGAGGCAATTTTAAGGACCTATTTAGCCAGAGCAATTCCATCCGGTTAAACAGTGATTTTGTTGTTTATGCAGTAAAACTTAAACTGACCCTGCCCCCAGCCCCAGGGGAACTTACTTAAAAACAAGTCCCAGAAACCAGTCCCAGGTAACAAAGCCCAAATACAAGCGTGGGTCAGGCCAGGTGGAGGTACTCGATCAGTGGGGGTGAATACTGTCTCCCTAGCTACCAAGGAGTATGGGCCCCGCCCTTTGGGCGACTTTTGGGCTCTAATTCTGACCAAGGTGATAGGCTAGTTCAAATATCTACTAGGGTAAATTGTAATTCAGTTGGCCACCCATGTGTGACCTAGCATGACTGTGTAGCTTTCTCTGTGTGTTACAATCTCATTGCCTACCTGTGTGTGGCCAGGCCCAACCACATGGCCCTTGCCCTTTAAAAGTTAGTCGGTAAGGCAGGGAGGGGTCGCCTCTTTGTAAGAGACGGCCCTGACCAGTCAGTTTGATTCTCAATGCTTGGCGCGAAATACAGCTTTGCTTGACCTTTGCTTTGTATCAGTCTCATTCCTTTGACCATGGACCCAACAGCAATCACTATAAACTGTTCAGGGCAGGGCAAGCTGGTGGTAAACGCTACTTAGCATCACTGTTGTTGCAAAGGAGGCTGGGAACTGATATTTATTAAGTTGGTCCTGGGCATCCCTGACCCCTGAAGACAACTTTCAATCCTTAACGGAATTAGTCCTCTCTCACTGTCTTCATTTTCCGGATGAGAACACTGAGGTTTGGGGACTCATCACACAATTATTCCCTGACAAAGTGGAGAGGCAGAGCTAGGTCTGTCTGATATTGGGACAGAGAAGAACTGATTGAGTCAAACAAATGGGCCACTTTTTTAAAAAAATTTTAAAGATTTTATTTATTTGTTTTGAGAGAGAGAGACAGGAAGGAGCAGTGGAAGGGGCAGAGGGAGAGGGAGAAGCAGACTCCCCACTGAGCAAGGAACCCCATGAGGGGCTTGATCCCCAGACTCTTGGATCACTACCTGAGTTGGAGGCGGACACTTAACCGACTGAGCCGCCCAGGCATCCCCAAACAGGTACTTTTGTTAGGACTGTTGGGACCTTAAAATCGCTAGTATATTCCGGACCAGGCTGTACCATTGAACATTCTGTGATGATGGAAATGTTCTAACTTAATGCTGGTTAACACGGTAGGTCGCCAGAAAGGTGGCTGGTATGACCAAGGAACAGAATTTTTAATGTAGTTCAATTTGAGTTAATTTATATAGCCACCCATGGCTAGTGGCTGCTCTTTCAGGCAGCACTAGTCTACACGATAGCTCTGGAATCCTCTTTAACCTTGCATCTAAGCCCCTCCCCTGCCTATCTCAATGTCTCCCTGATAGTGACTGGCTTGCTCAGGTCCCCATGGTCTTGCACTCCCCACTCACATCCCATATCAATCCCTGTCTCTGGTCCCTTGGTTCTGGTGACCCTCCCTGCCCCCAACTCTAGCTCCTCCCCCTGAGTGTGATGTCAGGTTCTCTTAACTCCTGTGCTCATGTCTCCTATTACATCTGCTGAAAACTCCCCAAGCCAGCCCCAGGACCTTCAGACTCTTTACCCTTACCTTAATATTCACACGCTCCCCCCAAAACCTACCAAGACCCCAAGTCCAGATCCAGATGCCCTGGCGGGGGGCAGAGTGGGTGGAAGGAAAGCAAAGGGACAGACTGTTCAAAACAGATGCAGTCAAGAAACCCCAGGATATTTGGTTGTTTCTGTATGGGAGATACAAAAAGGTAGGGTGCCTGTTGGAGCTTACACACTAAGTGGAGGGACATGACACACTGAAAAGACCAGAGAGAGAGCCATGTCCTTGCAGCACAACTAAGAGACATTACAGCTCCTCAAGGCCAAGGGTGCTCCTGGGGCTCAGAGAAGAAGGAGACCTCTCTAGGCTGCACTCATGATGGGGACTCCCAGGCGAAGGCGGAGGGCTGCCCACCCTTTCCAGCCCGCAGCCCCTCCACCCAGCTTGCAACTCTGAGGGCTGCATGAAGGACATCTTTCCTCCATCTGCAAGCTGAGATTGGCCAAAGGGGAGTGGCAGGAGAGGGACAGCGGGAGGAGAGAGTGGGACTCTGTGTTCCTCTGGCTCCATCTCTGCCAGGGGGCAGATCAGCTTCCTCGACTGAAGGCCATGACTCCTGCCAGGCGCCCGCCCTGGCAGCCATGGTTCCTTCGTGGTTCTCTTGCAGTTCTGCCGGTGGCTCTCCAGGCCACGCCCAGCCACTCCTTTAAACAGTCTCTTCCTCGCCCATTCCGAGCACCACCCTCGGCTTCTCCCTGAGGCCCCGCGGATCCACGGTCTCTGCAGGGTCTTCCAGGATGAGTGGGATTGAGGCAGGCTGAGAAGAAACTCAGCAAAGCAGGAGAACCCCAGGGCAGAGAAGCAAGACAGAAGCGCCACAGTCTTGCTCTGAACGGAGACCAGCGGGCTGAGAAGGGGCTCTGGGTAGGGGGAGCTGGAGCTGAAGCTGGGGCTGGACTGTGGGTGCCTCCATCGGCAGGAGCTGGGACTGTGCACCTGGGAAACCAAGAGACCCATGTCAAACTGAGACAAGGCAGCATTTCTGGGGCCCTTGTGCCCTGATCGTTCCTATGGAACCAGCTGTGGCTATCACATAGGCAACTGATTGTAAGAGTCTTATTAGCTAGAGCCACCTGGGTGGCTCAGTTGGTTAAGCATCTGCCTTCATTCCGCTCAGGTCCATATCTCAGGGTCCTGGGATCGAGTCCTGCGTCCCTGAGCAGGAAACTTGTTTCTCCCTCTCCCCATCTCCCCGCTTGTGCTCTCTCTCTCTCTCTCTCAAATAAACAAATAAAATCTTAAAAAACACAGAGAGAGAGAGAGAGTCTCCTGAGCTAGCCAGTGACCACACAACCAGCTTTTAAACACACATGACACTACTGGTCGATAAACAAAGCTGCCCTTGAATAGACTTCCACTCTGGCTTTCATGACAGTCAAGTGAGTGAAATTCACTCATATTCAAGTGTATTTATCCTGGATCCAGTGACCTACGGAGTCATAGTTCTGTTTGCTAGACAGGAACATTCTAATCCTGCCTCTTCACATCTTATTGGTCAAGCAAATGCAAGGACATATTGCATACTACATAGTGTAGATATATCGTAGTGATCACTGTACTTGTTGATTTCCCCCTGCATAATTCAGATCTACTTTCGTTTGGGGGAAAAAATGTTTCTAATACATATTTTATGCCAGATGCCATTTGAACAAAGTATGGCATGCCTCAAATGCTAAGTGCAATGATATTGGGGCTAATCTTTTTTTGGGGGGGGGATGCTATTCTTTGACAGTCCTTGGCAACTCCTAGTAAAGTGTATTGACCTCTGCTGCCTTTAGAACTGAGAGAATGTGGGCACCTCAGCCGGCTTCTTTACAAAGACGGAGCTGTCAGACTGGCCATTGCTGCCTTAGCTGAAAAGCATATAGAATTCTTGAATGGAATCATGCATCTAGAACTATGCTAATGCCTTAAAAGATGGGTGGAAAAATTCTGACTATATTTCTCAGGAAAGGAGGGGAGGGAGGGAGGGAGGAAGGGAAGGAGAGAGAAAGGAAGGAAAGAAGGAAGGAAGGAAGGAAGGAAGGAAGGAAGGAAGGAAGGAAGGAAGGAAGATTGTGCCTGTTTATTTTCTGAGTGTCGGGATGACAGTAATTTGATCTTCAGCAGGTTTTTTGTGTTTTGGGTTTTTTTTAGAAAAGAATTTTATATTGTTTCTTCACAGGTCATTGATAACATTAATTACCTAAATAGACCCAACATTTCAGGGTTAAGTGTAACTGCTGACTTACTTGTACTTCTTTTCCATCACCTTAATGAAGTCATGCGGATGAAAAGTCCACTGTGAAGCACAAGGAAGGTATCAGTGGCCCATTAGAAGCTCCCCCATTAAACTACTGCTTTTGTGAATATCAGCAAGTGACACTGACAAAATTCGAAGTATCCATATATTTGCATGGAATGGTACAGCGTGTCTATAGTGAGTTTCTGCAGACTGTTATCTGTTAATTTTATTTTTGACAATTTCTGCCCTGGTATCTCAAGCAGAACAGCCTTTCTCCAGATTAAAACCAATTAAAAGCTATTTAAGGAACACCCTGTGACAACAACGTTTAACAGAATTAACACCACTCACTGCAGAAACAAGGCAGCAAAACTTGCAAAACTTATCGATGATTTCGCTCACGCCAAATCCCAATGATGATGCTGGAAGTTTGCTTCCAATTTCCAAATTCGTCTGTGTTGACTGAGTATGGCTTGGAGCTGACATGTTTTATTTTAGAGTCTAAGTCTAAGTCCAGACTGTGGATTTTACTACATTATTAACTTTTATCTTCCCAACAACTTTGAAAGGCAAAAATGTTTATCATCCCCTTTTGATAAGTGAGGGGGCCTTCACACCAGGAGGTGAAGTAACTTGCTCAAGGTCACGTAATGTGCCCAAACTCCAAACAGCTCTAAAACACTCATAAGGTCAAAGAGGGCTCTTTCCCATGAACCCAGGATCACCGGATGTTGCCGCCCACCTAATGACCGTCTAAAACGGTGGAGCCAGGGGTCACTGAGGTAGAACTTGGCCTTCTGATGTGATCCGAGGGCACATTGGCATCAGTCCAATCCCTGGCACAGCTCCACATGCTGCCCCATTTGAGTTGAGGGTGCTCACAACATTAGCTCTCCCGTTAGGCTTACAAATTAGGTGCTCAGAGGGCCAGCCTGGTTGCAGGGATGAGTGTGAGTCTCAGCTCTACCATATACAGACCTGGAACTAGACACCCAAACCCCACTGCACCTGCAAAAAAAGTTTTTAAAGTGGATGGCAGGGGTTGGAAATAATCTATCTGACATCAAAGGCTGTCTACAGGAATAAATTAAATGATTCATGAAAAATCCTTGGGAAAAAAAAAGCATTTACACAGAAGGTGCTTGACGATGGTGGTTGCATTAAAATGAAGCCTGGAGTGCAGGGCCATTGCCCGGGTTCAGAGTGTTACCTTAGATCCTTGCCGTTCAAAGTGTGCTTCATAGATCGACAGCATTGGCAACCCCTGGGAGATTGCTGGAAATGCGGAATATGGGCTATACCTCAGGCCTCCTGACTCAGAATCTGCTTTTTCGACAGGGTTCAAGTGTACACATTCCAGTTTGAGAAGTACCACCTTAGGCCTCCTGCTGTGGCTCTCTAGGTCTCAAATATCAGAGAAGGAAGTTAGCGTGGTTCACTGTTCAATTATTCACTGTTCAATTGAACACTGTTCAATTATCAAAAAATAGAATCCAAAGGGTCTTTGAAGGTCATCCAATCCAGAAACAATCAATGCACAACACAGGGGACTGCCATTCCCTTCCCAGTGACCAGGGCAGACATCAATAGTCAATCATAATCATCGATAATCACTTGCAATCGATGAGGGAACATCTTCCCTGAGCTCAGAGGTAGCAGCCTCATGCTCCACATTGCACTCCAGAAGGGCACTCTTTCTCTTAGAGTGAATATGGATATGAATATGGGGACTATTTACAGTCCCCAACCCTTGCCATGTGGTCTAACCCCTCTTATTTCATAGGGGGACACTATCTCCAGGTTTAAAAAGCTTGTTTTCCCAACATTCCATCCCATTTCATATGCTCCCCTACAAAAGTGTTGAATAAATCACATGGCCGCACTGATTAAAAAGAAACCGAATCCCATCAGGTTTAAATGACGTCCCCCTAAATGGAGAATCCTAGTCCTCTGACTCAACTCTTCTCTTTCTGTCATGGTCCGACCATTGGTGTTGGCAACCTAGGGAAGAAAGTCTTGAAACCTCACAAAGAACCCAGGACACTACTCTGATGCCAACGCCCAGGTAGAAGGACATGAGAACGTTTTTGCCAAGTTCTGAGGCTTTGAATCGCACCCCCATGGGCCCTGGCAGCCCCGCCCTGTCTCCTGCTGGGAGCGGGAGCTGGCATCTTCAGAAGGGGCCGGCCTGCCGGGCCTCACGTCTGTGGCCCTCACCCAGTTTCCCAGCTGCCTGCCTCAAACACAATGAGTAGAGTTCCAAAATAGGAGTGATATTTTGAACTTTAGATTTTTGTTCACATGTAACAGGAGACAGAGGCCCCTGCTAAGCTATTGTGCCAATTAGCCAGCGGGAAGCAGCCCATGTTTCTGGAAGGCAAACCATTAAGAACTATAATACAGTGTAGGCCTCTAGACCGGCTGGACCCAATTTTAAGTGAAAATTAATGGCAAATTCTTGTAACCACATTAAGGGCCATTGTCGTTCATTTGAAATCTGTTAAACATGAAAACCATCTTGAGTTCATGGAATATAAATATTTGTCTGTATTTTTTTTTGCTGGTGCCCCGGAGAGACTCAGAGACGTTGGCAGATGTGGCGTTCTATAAACATGCTTATGAAGGAGGGTTGCGATAAGGAGCCTGATCTTATTGGGTCAAGCTACTTGTCAACTTTTCCATTTCCTCAGTCAGAAGATAATTAAACAGTAAGCAGATGTCAGGATCTAATTGGTTCAAGGAAAGATGGCTTGATGACTTACAGCGCTTGTGATTTGTACATACTGTCCGCACACAGCCCTTGGGTTAGTACAAGAAGCAGAAAGTCACACAGTTATTTCCCCTTGCAGGGAGGCAGAGGCTCTCCCAGCAAATCCTTCTATCTGCGGACACTCTCCATACCAAGAAGCGGTCAAGAAAGTTCCTGAAACCATGCTCTGGGCCTCTCAGACTGGAGAGAAGCTTTGCCATTTTAGAAGAAGAGAGGGGAAAAGGTGAGAGAGACAGATGGAGTAGAGGATGGGGAGTCGGGAAAGGACAGGAAGACAGAGATGAGGAAGGGGTGAGTAGAAAGACCGCGACAGAAAAACGAAGTTTCATTGGAAGGTGGTGTCTAGGCAGGTTGGGGGGGAGGGGGCAGTGGGATGAAGATGCTGCAGCCAGCCAGGCATGGTCTTCCATCACCTTCTCCCTGTGGGACCCTGGACCATTTGGGATGTCCCCAAATTCATCCCCATATCTGATATTTGGATATTGTAATCCCTGCCCTGGCTCTGTCACAGGCTTGTTGTGAGTGACCTTGAGAAACGTCAAGGTCCCCAAATCGTAAACCGCTGGACAACTGCTTTAACGTCTCCCGAAAGAGCTGAAGAAATGGAGTGAAAGAGAGTGGAGATGAGCTGAGGTCTGAGGTGCGGCGAGGGAGGACCCTTCTCTGGTTTTGTGTGTGTGTGTGTGTTAGGGTCTGTGATCAAGGTCCCCCCGCGGTGCCACGTGGAGTCCGACGTGTTGCCGAGTTCATTAAGGAAGCTCTTTCAGACGCTACAACAGACCGCCCTTCAGTGGCGCGCACCGCATACACATGCGCGCACGCGCTGCTCTCTGTGGAACTGCAGCAGGTGTCCAAGGGAGCCAGGTGAACACCGGGCTTGACAGTCTCTCACCACGCTGTGTTCCGAACTTCAGTTCACTTGCCCTCGGGTAAACGCTTGCGTAACGGCCTCTCCCTTCAGGATAAATCTCCCTGGAGGACTGCCGACTCCCCCTTTCAAACTGACCCCCATTAGGGGACAGGCATGCCAGCACAGCCAGTACGTCTTAGACCCATCCTTCTTGTGTGATTATGTATAAAGTAGTCTGCTCCGACGGACCCATTTACTGATGTGGGGTTCGCACTTACCCAACTGTCCATTCGGAGACTACTTTACTGTGTAGCCTCAGACCAGCACCAAGCCGCTCTGGGCTTCTGTCTTCCAATCTGTGAAATGAAATTGAACAGCTTGATCCTAAGAAGTTTTCTACTGGTGACTTTCGAAGTGCTCACGCTTTACCCACTGGAAATCTAGGGTAGGAGGTATCATCTCTCTCCCCTTCCTCCGTCCCTGCCCCCCACTCTGCTGCTTGCCCTTTGCAGGGGACGTACAGGGTCGAGGACTCCTTTGCTCTCTGGCTTGCCTAAGGCCTCAGCCAACAAGGGCAAGGTGCAGCAGATCAGAAAGAGGAGGCTGACATCTGGGTGTGTTCACCTGACTTCTCCTTGGGAGCTCTCACCATGCTGACTGCGCCTCCCCCTGGAAGGTCCCAGTGCCTGGATCTTCTCTTTGGACTCTCTCCTTGCAGGTTGCCTGACAGTTTCTTCCCCTTCTTTCTTCAGGACTTGGGGTGGTAACAGCTCTACTACGACTAACCCCAGATACTGTGATATCCCTTGTGGTTCTCCCACTTCCAGACATCACTTTAGCAAGTGGGCCTTTGTAAACAAACTCTCCTTGGTGGGGGTCAGTCATAGGAGAATAAACAGGTCCAGTGGGGCTGGGGAGGGGGGGGGGCGCCATGAGCAGAAGGATCCAGAAGACCTCCAAGGGAAGAGGCAGGCCTTTGCAAGTTTGCACTGAAGCCTGTCCGGAAGGACAATAAGTTTAGATGGACCACAAAGGAGTGGGAGAGAGCATTCTAGGTAAGACAGTGGTGAGGAGGCTGCCATGATGCTTGTCTGTCTGGAGGGAAGAACTTGGTAGGGAAGGAACAAGGGTCACAGTTGGAAAGCTAATGAAGCCTCAGTCTCAGGGATTTGAAGGGGACCAAAGCCTGGGATTTTGTTCTAGGGGAAATGAGAGACTGGATGGTTCTGGAGCAGGGGAATGGCCTGATCACACAGAGCCATTTGAGGTACATTAATCTAGCAGTGGGGAGGAGACAGTATGCCCCCAATGGGGTAGCCCTGTGCAAAGGGCAGGGAGGGTGATGCCGAGTGGGACTCCCCTACCTGGTATTTCTCCTAGCGGCGGTGGGGGAGGGGCCAAGGCAGTGCCAGCGTTACCCCTGGAGCCATCTCACACCCATGCCAGCCTCAAAAGAGCAGAGAGTGAAGTGCACCGCATCCTGAACATGTAAGAGAAAACACATTCTTGGAAGAGATCTCCTCTCAAAGACGTCCGCCCACAACCCCCAGAATAAGGGGTAGGCAATCTGCTTCTCCTGGCATCTGATTCAAAATGCTCCCGAGGCCAAGAGGACCTAAAAGAATACCTCTGCTCGTGTGTGCCAGAACAGCCCAATGGGGGACCATCTGTTTCAGGATGGGCTCAATGTGGGGGCAGAAACAGTAGCCCCCAAAGGGGTGCTATTTTGGTTTCCAGGAAAGTATCCTGTGAATATCCCCAGCCACCAACTGGAGATCTCTCTTTAGCTCTCTGCTTTGTTCTTTGCTAAGCCGACCCCCACCCCAGTGGTGGGGGTCACTCTCTGGGAGGTTCTCTGTCACTGATATCTGGGTGTGCACGTGTTTGGGAGTGGAAGGAATCCAGGGGCTCTGATCACCTGAGACAGTGCAGGCCCCATAAGCAACAGTAAGGGTAAAGGGAGACAAATTCAAGAGACAGAGACCACTCAAACTGCCTACAAAAATTTCTTCTCAGGAGCGGCCCTATATCTCCTCCTTGGAAAGATTGCTTGGAGTCCCAGATGGACCTGGAAAGGGATCCTCCTTCCCTGGGGGGGCCACACAGCCTGCCCTAAGGTCTACTTCCCTGACCATCCCCTGGTCATGTCAGGGTTATCACAGTGCTCCAAGGGAGGCACAGTGGTTGTGTGGATAAAGAAAGGAGGGGGCCACATCCAAGCTCTGGAACATTCTAATATTTAGAGGTCCACTGAAAGAGACAGAGCCAGCAAAGAAGGAGAGATCTGTGAGTCAGAAGGAGGACGAGAAAGTGAGTGTCATAAAAACCAGGAGGGAGAAAGGCAGAGGACATGGTCAGATAGCTCAGGTGCTCCTGGAGAGGGGGCGGGGGGATGGCTATCAGGATGACAATTACGGAGGTCCTCGAGGATCCGGACAAAACTAGTTTCAGAGGAGTGAAGGAAACAGAAGACTGGCTTCTGCACCTCGCCTACCTTCTGAGGTAGGTGGGTTTATCTTCACTTTGTAGATAAGGAAACATGCTGAGAGATAAACTGACTCACTCAAAGCCCGTTACCTGTCAGACTGGTGCCCTACTGCCTGTGACCATGGGGTCATGAAGGCTGTTGGAGATGCGGTGGACGGGGACCCTGGTGGTGTTGGCAATGACATCAGAGGTGATGCTGCCGTTGACGCTCTTGGTGACGCAGATGACGATGGTGACGGTGACAGGGGCACTGCTGGTGGTTGTGTGAATGGGCAAGTTGAGAAAGACGATGAAGCAAAAAAATCTGGTCTGTGGAATCAGACAGATCCAGATCTATATCCCAGCTGCTCAGTGACACATGAGCTTTTCAACCTTTGAGCCTGTGTCCTAGCCGTAAAGTGGGGATTATTATTGCCTACTCAGAGGGCTGTCGTAAGAATGACAGGGACGGGGAGCACCTGGAAGCCCTGGCTCCTGGTAGGCCCTCAGGAAATCTTTGTTTCATTCATTGGCAAACTTAGGGAGGGCAGTGGGCCTCACTCTGTGAGCCAGACTCATCCCTCCCAGTCTAACTGCTTTCCCCAACTAAAGTCGATTCTCGAGATCAGTCATGGCCATCTTGGAAACCATCTGTTCCCCGGGGTCCCCCCTTGGTGCCCACGCCCTGCTCTGGAAATGCTGTCCTGCCAGGAGCCCCACTCTCAGATCTGCCCCACCCCGACCCCGAGTGGATGAATGCCCAAGAGACCCTAAAAAGAAGAGCGTGGAAGAGGAGTAAACACTTACTGAGCACTATTATGTGCTCGGCTGTCTGGTCTCATTCAGGTGGGAAAGAGGAAGTACATGCTTGAGTTGGGAATCAGAAGTGCCTGGAACGAAGCACCTCGTTTCCTTGACATCTACTCAACTAAAACCTTCTTCATGAGCCTACCCTGACCGTCCATTCATACAGCACCCCCACCCATAAGAACGTGCCTATCACCCTAATCCTGCTCGGGTTTACCCATCCCCTTTCTAACCTGCTACAGTTTTTCTGTGTATTAGTTTATCTGTCTTCCACCAAAATGTAAGTTCCAAAGGGCAGAGACTATGACCTCTTTTGTTCACTGATGCATCCCTAACACCTAAAACAATGCTGGCCCCTAGGAAGCGCTCCCTACACGTTTGCAGAGTGAAGTAGTAGTAATGCAAACGGCAGATTACCCAGCTCTGTCGGGCTCCAAAACCCTCCGGAGCCCCTTGCAGATGACAAGTTCAGGTTTGTCCCGGGGCCACAGCCCCTCACTTCATCCCACCCCGTCATCTCCAGAAACCTTTCTTTGAAGTCTCCCTCTTAGATCAATTCATTTATTCATGACAGGGCCGGGCGGCTATTTGAGGAAGACAAAATGTTCTCTGGACTCCAGAAGGTACCAGGCCCAGCTCCAGCACCTTGTCTGAGGAGAGGAGCACGTGCTGTGAGGTAAAGCAAGCAGAGACGCTGGCCTGGCCTACCCCGGCCTGGCTGGAGGGAAGCCCTTGCCGTTTAAACACTCCTCAGTCAACATCAGGTCCAAGGGCCAGAAGGCAGGTCTACACCGTGTTTGCTCCGAGGGGTCCACCTACTGGGAAAACGCAGGTAAGTCAAACAAGGCTATTTGTTCTCCCCACACAGCAAACAAAAAAACAGGATGAGTCCTCCTCCAGAGCCTCCCTGCTGGGCCCGAGAGGCATAACTCAAGTAATGGGAAGACAAATATTTTCTTGGAGAAAATGATAAAACTTGAGGCAGGAAAAGCAAACAGCGTCTTCAAAAGGGCAGCTGGGGAGTTGGTGTGGAGCTGCCCCAGGAGCCATTAGGGAAGATTCCAGAAGTGGGAAGCACTTGGCCTGCGGGCTCCTGGCTTAGAGGGACGGGCTGAGGGAAGTGGGCGCTTTGCTCAAAGCCCATGAGCACGTCGGGCTCAGGGTGCTGTTATTCATTCCCCACCTAGAACTGTCATCATTAGGAAGGCAGAGAGAATTCAGAAGACATGGTCCCAGACAGGCCAGAGCCCGAGCTGAGAGCCAGACATGCTGGGCTTGAATCCTGGTACGCATTCACTCATTCATCCGTTTGGCCATCAGTCAGCCCTTGCACACATGTGCGCCGGTGCCTACCGTGCTCCAGACTCTGGCTGGTGCTGTGTGGTTTGAGTAAGCCCTTGATCACGTCGGAGCCTCCGTGTTCTCTTCCATGAGGCTGGGGGACTGGGGCATTGATACCCCCAACTTGCATCCCCCACTGGTGAGGGGTTAGTCCAAGGGCATTTCCAGATTGCACCTGCCTGCAGCCAAGGGGATCTGGGGGGAGCCCGCAGGCAGCGAAGCAGAAACAAGTAGGCGCTGTCACTGGGTTCCGGGAACAGTTGCAGGACAGCTCAGGGGAACCCAGGGGTTGTGCAATAAGAAGCCCACAAATTTGCTAGAGTCACCATCGACCCCACATTGCCAATCAGTGGCCTCCTCCTTGTGTGTTTCTTACAGCTTCCCGCTGCGCTGCCGTGCTGGCCCCCACCTGCCTCCTCCTCTCAGTGCCTGGTGAGACTACCCAGACCAGTCTTCCTCCCACAGCTCTCTCTGTCTCTTCCTCCTTGGGCACGTTTGCTGACTTATTTCTGCTCTCACCCTTAAATGCCAAGCCCCCTGGAGTCTGCTGCTGATTCCCAGGCTTTGCCCCCACACTGATGAACCAGAGTCTCTAGGAATGGATCCCACAGAGCTGGTTAAAAGGATGTGCTTTTTAACCAGCAACCAGTGTAGGGCTGGTAGATAAAACTCTGAGGCCCAGAGGTACACCATATTTGAGACATACTAAAATAATACTTTTTATCCTAAGGTGATTCTAATGTACCATACAATTCAAGAAATTTTTTTTTAATTTATTTGAGAGAGAGAGAAAGCATGAGCAGGGGGACAGTTAGGGAGAGGGACAAGCAGACTCCTCACGGAGCACAGAGCCCGACATGGGGCTCAGTCTCACAACCCCAAGATCATGACCTGAGCCTAAATCAAGAGTCACTCACATGGGGCGCCTGGGTGGCTCACTTGGTTAAGGAGCTGCCTTTGGCTCAGATCATGATCCCAGGGTCCTGGGATCGAGCCACGCATTGGGCTCCCCACTCGGCGGAGAGCTTCTCCCCCTCCCTCTGCCTGCTGCTCTGCCTACTCGTGGTCTCTCTCCGTCTCTCTGTCAAATGAATGAGTAAATGAATAAATAAGAGTCAGCCACTGAACTGACTGAGCCACCCAGGCACCCCAACAATATTTTTGTGTACTCTCCCCAAGTTACTTTATCCATGCCCCCAATTTTAATTACCAACTATATATGAGTGACTCGGATTTCTTTCTCACCCAGACCTCTCCCCTGAGTTCCAAAAATGGTGGCCCAATGGACATCTCAAATTCAATGTATTCAAAATAGAGCTCACTGTTTGCCACTTCCTCCCATACTACTACCCAAATCTGCTCTTTCTTCTTTCTCCAGGTCAGTGTGTAGCCCCACCTCCCCCTTGTTGCCCAGAAGGGTTATCTCAACACTCCCTCCTCTCCACCACCCCTTCTTGATTTCGGCTCTGGTCATGATCTCAGAGCCATGAGATCAAGCCCCACTTCAGGCTCCACAGTGGAGGGTGGGATAGAGTCTTGCATCATGTCCCTTGCTCAGCAGGGAGCCTGCTTCTCCCTCTGCCTGGTGCTCCCCCGCTTGTGTGGTCTCTCTCTCTCTCTTTGACAAATAAATAAGTAAATCTTAAAAAAAAAAAAAAATAGTGCCTTTCCCCAACTTTTTTTTTCTTTGCCAAACTCCTATTCATAGAGCAAAACCCAACTCAGGTATAACTTCCTCCAGAAAGCCTTCCCTAATTCCCCACTCCAAAGGAGTTAACGAGACCCTACTCTAACCTCATAAAACCTTTATTCCTCAACCAGGTTCTCACTGTTGCAGTGGAATGGGAACTCGCAGGTGCCCCTACCAGACTCTGAGCTCTTGAAGACTAGAACAGTGTGCTTTTGAATCCCCAAGACCTAGGAGATACTCCATACATGTCTGTTAACTTTAGAGCAAATAAAAGTTTCTCCGGGTTCCAGCATGCTATGATTGTATGCCGCTGGTCATAGGGCTTTCTCCAAATCCGCTCCGCTCTTACAAAGAAGTAGAAAGACAATTATTTTTCTTTTCCGTTGCTAGTTCCTGTTAATTCAGTCAAGATAAATAAAAATTAATAGGCACTCATTTTTCATGTGGATTTAATAATCCAAAATTACATTTGTCTTGGCCCAGAGTGTTAATACATCTCATAATATTTGCAATTTACTGAGAAAAATTTAGGATCCAATGTCGTCTCTCCCGCTTAAATGAATACACACACATACACTCACACACACAAATACTGGCCTGGGGTCTGCAGGAACTAGAAAAGGAAGACAGAACAAAACTGTGAACTCTGAGAATCCCTGAAGAAGGGTCACCCAGACCAGGACACTGCTCCTGACCCACAGAGTGTCCCCGGCCCTCCCAGTCAAAGCTACTCAGGGAAAAGATGATGAAGCCCCTGGCAAATTGTCATGGAAAGGATGTAACTTCCTCTTTAGCTCCATTCCTAGATAGTAAACCTCCAAGCTCCACTCCCTCCTAGGGAAGTCTGGTCATTGACCTAGAAAGCGACCTGCAAGAGTGGAAGGAAAGAGGTAAAGGTCTTTTGCTTATTAGCACTTTACTCCCACAGTCCTCTGCCACTTGCCAAGATTCTCCAGGCTGATAAGAAGCTCGTCTCTCTCCTTCTGTTTGATGCTCTCCGGAGCCTCTCGTGACCCACCCCTGCCAGGCAGAGACAGAAGAGACACGGCCGGCATGGTCCCCAGTAGGGTGACAGTGTCACCACGTACAGCACAGTTCCGTGTCGCAGTTGAACAAAGCATTTCGCTTCTTAAAAAGCTTTAGGACTACAGGATGGAAACAGACACCTCGAGCATTTGCATTTACTTCTCAAGCAAGAAGTATCTCAGAAGGAAAGTGCCGATGTGTAGTCTGTAGTCTGTCCCCACAGCCCCCTGTGTCCACTGATGCTTGAAGGGATTTCTGTCAGTTCTAGAGAGTGACCGGGGCAGCAAGGACAAAAGTCCCTTATAAGGAAGTGGGACAAGAGTCCTCATGGTTTGGGAAATAGAGCAGAGGGATGGAAAGCATGCAGATGGGACCTCAGACCCCAGCTTCAGCCCACAACAGCCCCGCTGGACCGTCTATTGGCCCACCTTGGCCTCTCCTCACCTTGGCATCCTGCCAGCCTCTTCTGCAGACGCCTCCAGGAACTGGAGTTCCCAGCTTCCCCTTTGGCACAGGGTCCCAGGCTGGATTCTCCCCATGAGACTCGCCTATGATCTCTAGAAGGCTAAAGAGCAAGAGACCATCCTTCTCCAGAGGTGGCTGGAGGCAGACCCTCAGGCAGATGGGAAGTTTGCCCACCTCTGCCCGGCACCTGCCCTCCCCTGCTCACAGCCGCTGGCTTTCTGAGGTTCTGCACGGTTCCAAGGGAGTTTCAGAAAACTATGTTTTGGAACCTGCGAGCTGGCCTTCAACAATGACTTCCTGACCTTCACTCACTCTCCAGCCTTCCTGCAGCTGCAAAGGCACTAATTCCCTGAATTCACACCCTTCCTACTTGGAACACGCAGCATCTGGGGCTGACTAGCACGGCAGCTCTTCAAACCTTAGGTAAGCCACCTTACCTCTCAAAGGCAAAACGGGAGGTCTGACACCTGTTCCATGAAGTCCTTGTGCAGACTTGACCCGAGAACTCCTGGCTAGCACCTGGCCCGGCCTCCTTCTCCTCCCCTCCCAGGCCTCCTGTGTCTCTGCCCTCTTCTCTGCCACCCCTCACCCTGGATAGGCCGTTTTATTGTATGGCCAGTTCTTTGTGAGTATCAGCGAGACCTACCTGCGTGCAGCTCAGCGGACTGTCCAGAGGACTCTGGGTAATAAAAGGGAAGAGATGGACCTGGAAGGAATGAGGAGCAAATACAGAAAGGAGGGTAAGGGTGTAGGGGTGGGTCCCCGCGTCCTGAGTTGGGGGAGGCCAGAGCATAGAGGACGGCCTGCCTGCAGGCACAGGGGTCCTGGGCACTGCCCATGTATGTGCCCATGGGGCAGGGGCTGCTGTTGAAGGCAGGCAGTCCCCACCAAATGGCTTCATTCTCCCCACAGGGTGAGGGCTGTGTGACTGCTTCTCAGGTGCGGCTGTGTGTTCAGGAGGGCAGGGCCCTGTCTGCCTTACTCAGTGTGTATAGTGCCCAAGGTGATGGGTCCTGGGATGGGGGCAGGGGGCGATGGGAGATAGAGCTCCCAGCTCATGAGAGGAGGACCAGGCATCCCAACGAGCTCCTGGGAGTGGGGGTTCCCTGCAGGTGATGGTGATGCCAGGGGTTAGTGGGGACAGGCTGGCAGCAGGAGTGAAGAAGGCAGACCTCGGATTTCATCATACAGAGGTAGTGGGAGACACGCAGAGACAAGGGATGAGGGTATGGGCCCAGCATCAAAGTGTGGCTCCTGCTATCTAGACTTCGAGATAGGAGGAAGCTGCTGGGCAAGAGGAAAAGAGAAGTGTTGAAAGCCTCAGGGACTTGATGGGGAGACTTAGGTACAGGGTGGGAGGGGACGGGAGGTGACAGGTTGTGGCTGAGGGAGGCTGCTGTCGGGTTGAATTCCAAAGAGAACGGCAACCGAGGGTGACAAGTTCCAGTGGTCCCCAACCTGGCCGATCCCCAGAAGTTCAGACCCAGTTTCTGCATCTCATTTCTGGAGCCTCTGGGACCTGGGAATCCCTGTTTTAAAGTTCCCCAAATGGCACCTGTGATCAGCCAGCTCTGGGAATCCCTAATATGGGGGGTAGAAGCAAGGCTACGACTGCAGCAGTGATGGTCATGGGATCTGAAAAGGCGTGGGAAGCGCATGAAGGGTGGCTGAGGAGGACACCGATGTCCCAGGGACGATGGCAGGCTTGTGTGATGAGGAAGACTGTGAGCAGGTGCCAAGGCCCCGGATGAATCTGGAGGTGTGATCTCACGGGGTGGTGGCCATGAGGCCATGTTTCGGCTGGCTGAGCCTCAGGCAAAGACCAGCCTCCAGAACAGCCTCCAGAGCCTCCTCAGAGTTACACGCCAGTCCCCCAGCACTTACGGGGCTTGTACTCCGTGCCCAGCTCTGCGCCGGACACCACGAGGCTGGAGAGAGGGAAGCACTGTGCCTGCCGCATCAGGATCCCAACATCTTGGGCGGAGGCGCTGGTGTCTGTCTCCTGCCTAGGCCTGGGACTATTTCAGCTCCAGTAAGAATAAGGGTGTTGGCCAGGGGCTTCAAGGAGTTTTAGCAAGGAACATTTTGTAGCACTATGGACAGTAGAGGGCTGGTGGCAAGTGTGACACCAAGCCCCTACCCTGCCCTGGACCCGGCTCCCATTTGACACTGCATCACGGGCACTTTCAGATGCATCTGGAAACAGTGCCCTCGTCACCCCTCAAGCAGCCGCAGCAGCAAAGGGCAGGGACAGGTGGCAGACTGGGCAGGACAGAAAGATCTAGAAAGACACCACATGGTGACTGCGACATGATGCAGCATTCTGGGGGGACTCTCCAAAGTACCGAAGAAGACTTCGCCCCTAGTCCTGCCCAAGCAGCTGGAGAGAAGAGTATGTGCTTGCAGAGTGGGGGCCTCCCCTGGACACGCCGTCTGGTGAGGCCCCGGGACACTAGGATCACACACGCACAGTCTACCTCACCATCACCTGCCCGCTTCTCCAGAATGCAGGTCCTTGGGCTCCTCCCCAGACCAGCTGTATCAGAAGCTCTGGCAATACTGCCAAGAAATGTGCGCATTCTTTTAAAGTAGGCTCCACGCCCAACATGGGGCTCAAACTCTGCACCCTGGAGATCAAGAGTCTCATGCTCTCCCTCCTGAGCCAGGCAGGTACCCCAGAAATCTGCATTTTAAACAAATTCCAAAGGGGGCCTTGTCACTCTACCAATATTTCCCACACCCTGCCTTCCTATCACCTCCGGAAAAGTATCAGCAGGCCCATTATACAGATGAGGAAACCAAAACTCAGTGAGGTTAAGTCACTGGCCTGATATCTTATTGCAGAGTTCAAAGCCAGGTCTTTTGATTCCATGGCCTCCGATGTTCTTTCAATTACTCTCCTCCCTCACAGAGGGACCATGTGATTGGCAGCCCAAGAGGTGGGGTCATCAGAGACTGCCTAGGTGGGGAGCTGCTCTGGGGCTGGGCCCTGAGCTGGCCAGGACCCAGCAGGGGAGAGGTGAAGGGCATGGAAGACGGCCATTGCTGGAGCTTCTCTGACACTAAGCACAGGGCTGTTGCCACACACACAGTCTGGCTCATGGAGGCCCCACGACAGCTCTTTGGGCTCCATGTTCCTATTCTCCCATGGCAGCTGGGACAATTTGAGCTCGAGAAGGTTAGGTCACCTTAGGGGAACGTGGCCAGTCAGTGGGGGAACTTGGACTAAAGAGGCCGGGGAGGCTCTGACTGGGCTGAGCCGAGCCCTTAGACACTCTCCCCAGGTTCTCCAGTTACAGACCCCATTTCCCCACATGGCCCCACAAATGGGGCGGCTTCATAAGGAGTGTGTCCAATCTCTGGGCCTTTGAGCCTTGGGTCCAATCATACAAAGCAGCCCCTAGCCAAGTCTCTCATGAAATCAGGCGGCAAGTCTGAAGAGTTTCGGAAGATGCCCATTGCTCTGTGGGAATTTGTAGGCAACTGCCTTTGGGAAGCAATATATGGGCCAGGTTTCTCTATCCAACCCTACCAAGGGACAGAGGTGCAAGGAAGGACAGAGGGGATCAGGGAGATCCCAAATGGTGTGAGGCAAGGAGAGGTGTGTGTTAACTCTGGAAAAAGAAAAACCAAAACAAAACCTCACTGCCTTTCTGCAGCTGCTTCAACACACCCGGGCTGCCCACCTCCGCCAGCCTGCATCCCTCCTTCCTGATGATAAGCACATTCCCTTCCTTCTCACCATCTGAGCCCACAGGAGCCCTCCCTCCTCCTGAGACGCGACCTCCTGGGGCTGAAGCCATTGGCTACGATGGTCAGGATGCCTCATCATCCCAGCCACTCAGGGATGGGCTCCACTTCTGGTCCCATGACACCAAAAGGGACCAATGTGCAGGCAGGGAAATGCACTGAAAGCCCACTTATCCCCGGTGTCACCATTTTAGTTGGTCATCCGCCCTCACCAGGGCATCTCAAGAGCCCAGACTGGAGAGGAAGGCTCCAGGCATCAGGATGTGGCCAGAGCTGTTCAAAAATGGGCTCTCTGGGCCCTCATGCGGTCACAGCGTCAGGCCCGGCAGCAGACAGAGGGTCACACACATGGGAGGCCCCTGCCACAGACAGGGCCTGCCCCAGGCTATAAACACTTTCTCTCTGGCACTCTGTCCCCAGCCACAAAGCACCCAGATTGAGCCTGGATATGACCCTGCCGAGCTTGAGGCAGTGTCCCCAGAGAGGCCTCTGTGGCCAGTACGCCCCTGCTGTCCTCCCCAGCACATGCCTTCCCACGGGGCCCTGGCTTGGCTGACTTCGGGAGCTGAGAGAGCACAGGACAACCCTGGGTGACAGAGAGGAGGACGGAGAGCCAGGGACAGATTGTTATAAATAGGCATGTGTGACAGAGAAGGTCACCAGCCAGAGTGAAACATGCCAGAAATTCTCCGAGAGAGAGAGAGAGAGAGAGAGAGACGACCGTCATCTGAGCATCTCACAACCTCTCTGTCTCAGGAGGGAGAGCCGCAGTGGGTTCCAAGACAAGGCCAGGGTGAGAAAGTGGCCGCAGACACCACCTCCTCACGCCGCCCCAGGACCAGCAGCCCAAAAGGCTCTGGGATTGAAGAGTCCCTTTTACATTGCACTGATTTCCTAAAGAGGCTGCCTTTTCTTGGCACACCCAACACTGGCCAAGCCACGTGGAGAGCAAGAGGGTCCTTGGACCCCTCACCCCTTCAAACCCTCCTGCTCCCCAGCCTGGCCACAGCTGTACTAGTGCATGGCAGCTGAGGGAGAGGCCCCCCATGGAATATCCAGCCATTTTGAGAGATGTCTTTGTCACACCTGTCGAGGGGGTGTTCCTGGCATGTCATGGGTGGAGGCCAGGGATGTCGCTCAGTGCTCAGCCATGCGACAGTCGGTCACAACAAAGGATCATCGGGCCCCCCTGGTTGACAGTGCTGAGGTGAGAAACCCTGGCCCAGCCCTTTCGTGCGTCCCCTCCACCTCCAGACACCACCTCCTTTCCTCTTTATTTCCAAGGGCCCTGTCGAGGCAGCCAGAGCACACAAGTACTCATAGCTACGCAAATAGCAACTCCTTATTTGCCATGTTTGTTCAGCCAATATTGACTCTGCAGCCTAACACTGGGGCTATTCAGCCGGGGTTTTTCTCCATATTGTTTGAGCAGCAGGAACAGCCTGTGATCACGGGTGGCAGAGCAGGAAACTGCACCTCCCTCCTAGGCACCCCCCTTCCCCCGGCCGCACCCCCTCCGTGGGACGCTCCGGGAAAGACAGAGGAACTTATGTGCTCGTGGAGTTAAGCGGACCCAAAGCCCGCGCCTCCGCTGAGCAAACATGCCAAGGTTCAAGAGGGAGCCTGCTCCCCGGCTAAGTCAACACTCCAGGGAAGCGGGAGTAGCTGAAAAAGGCTACATAGGGAGGCCATCCCCTGGGGTGGGGCCAAGGAATAATGCTGGTGAGGCGGCCCCAGGCTGTAAGCCAAACCCCTTGCTGCGATCTGCCAGGGGAGGTAGGTGGGGAAGGCCTGCAGGGACTGGGGTTCATCGAGCCTGGGTGACCGAGCCGTTAATCCATCCATCACCCAAGCCCCAGACAGGGGAGGGCCTCACAAAGGTGCGAGATGTTGCACCCATCGGGAACAGAAGCTTAGAGCCGGGGGTCTTTGTGGGCAAGCTAATGCAGCCACCGTGTTGTGATGATGAAGACCTAGAAAAGCAGCCTCCGTCGTGGGGCTGGTCCTTGCTGTGAGGGAGCACAGCCACCGGGCGTGAGTTCAGAACAGAGAACAGCCCGCTCCTCAGAACAGCACTCTCCCTGCCAGCTGGGCTCAAGTCCCTGCCATGGGAGCCAACATCGAACATGCTACAGTGAAAGGCTTTCAAACAGAGACCCGGAGGACAGTGACCTCCATTCATGTCTGGGGCAAGCTGGGATGTCGGGTTCTTCCCAAGAGCCATCCCGGAGGGGCAGAGGGAACAACGAACAGAAACCAGTGGCCGGGCCTGCACAAGCCACAGGGGTGATGGAAGGAAGGCGATGTCCTGCATTCCAGAGGGGGGAACCCCAAAGCACAGCTGTGAAGTAGGTGTGGAACCGAGACTCCCAAGGGGCTCCAGTGAGGGTCACGAGCACAGCCACACTCCCCAGCCCAGGGGAGCAGCCCTGCAGCGAGACCAGACCAGCCACAGAGCCTTCGGAGGAGACAAAACCACACGGAGTCCTTGGGCGGGCTTTCCCTTGCCCACAGTAAAGCAAATCTCGGCTTAGCTGTAGGACTGGGTCTGGGTCCATCGCATGTCTCTAGGTCAACATTAAACAAGTTGCCAGAATCATCGAGGGGGCATTCTAAAAATTAGCTCTGGCCAGCCCTAGTGGCCTGGGAGCACCAAAATGGTCATTTGTTGAAATTGGTCATTAACATTTTCTACTAACTGCTCTCTCCAAAGGCTTAGAAAATGAAGGGGGAACTCCTCAGAAATCAGCAGTTACGTAGGCCCTCATGACCTGGACTCAAAGCTTCAGAAGCTATTCATTTTTAAAAGTACATGGTGGGCATTTTCTACATGTGGTGGAACGCTTTTATTCAATGCCAAGTCATTCCAGTCTTCCCCCACAGGAGACATATTAGCCAGCGTGACTGCCGCGCCTGTGCCCCCTTCCCTAAGGCCTTCCCACCCATAAGAGTGGTCCCTGAGGCCATGTTTATGCACCTGAACGCTCCCTGTTGGAACAGAGACAGCCACCTGACTGAGGAGATGCACCCATTGGCTGCCCATTGGCCCATCAGATTCCTCCTGGGAATTTGGGTTTAGACTCTTGGTGTTGGGTCCATGATCATGTCTCCATGGAGTTGAACATTTTTGGTCCTAGAGAAGGCCAGTCTTCACAGAAAAGACAGAAACAGACCTCCTGAGAGAGGATGAGATTTTAAAAAAATAACAAAACAAAGCAAATCACAAGGCCCCAGAGAAGGAGGGACACAGAGCACAGGGAGCAGCTGTCCGGGTCTCTGCTAACTTTCCAGTAGTGTCACCCTGAGCCTCTCCTGCACACTGGTTGTCAACCCTGCCCTTGAATTCAGTGAGACTCCTCATAGCCTTCCAACAAATACATTTTTGTTATTCCCAAGAGCTGTGTTTATAGTTCTGCTTCTTGTATCAGTTATTGAACAAGACACCTATTAAGAAATCACCCCTTTGGAAGCATCTGGGTGGTTCAGATGGTTAAGCATCTGCCTTGGGCTCAGGTCATGATCTTAGGGTCCTGGGATTGAACTCCATGTCAGGCTTCCAGCTCCACAGGGAGTCTGCTTCTCCCTCTCCCTCTGCTTGTGCTCTCTCTGTTTCTCTCTCTCTCTCGAATGAATAAATAAAATCTTCAAAAAAAGAAGAACGAAAGAAAGATAAATAAATCACCTGTTTTCTGGACTGGATATCTCACCCCTTCTTCTTCCTCACCCTTAGATCTTACTTGACTCCTTCCTTCCCTGGTATTTCCATGTCTTCCAAATTTAGTGCTTCCTTTCAATGCTTCCGTAATAATAGCCGGCAGGATGGCTCAGCGATCAGCAGATGAGTACTCTGTGTAGCGTAGACTCCCCATTCCACTCAGTGGTTTGCTTGCTTAGCCTACTTCAATGGAGGCCATGATCCCATCTGTCAATAATTAGTCATTCAACAAACATCCATCAAGTTATGTCCCAACCCCAGCAAACATATGTCAAAAAAAAACAAACTTTAAAAGACCACAGAGAAAAGGCAAGCACGTTTTTTCCAGGTTCCTGTCACAATAGAGGACCAATTCTGATGTGTTACCAGCCCTAACAAGCTAGGAGCCACCGGTTACAGCAGCAACCCAGTCAGAAGGAGAAGTGTCGAGACAGGTACAGCTTTTACTCGACTAACTGTGGAGGGGAGTAGCTGACTGTTGCTTATGAAGTAAAATAAACCACCCCCTCCCCCCAGTGAATCCCCAAGAGAAATGGAAGGGTAGTTGGACCACCTACAACATCAGAGCTTCCCTGAAGGACCTACAGTGGTTCATACTCCGGGCACAAGATACCTGGAGGGCATTCATCTCATCTCATCCCATCCCCTGTGCAATAAGGCATCTACTACATGATAAGGAAACACCTCCCATCCCTATACGCTGCAGTATTGTCCTGCTTCTCAATTTGATTAGTGCTACAATAATAATAATATAACCACTAACTTAGTAAGATTAACTTTGTAAAACCATCTAACGAATCTGTCTGCCTTGCCATTAATGCAATCAACAGTTCTCTCTCTCTTTCTCTCTCTCTCTCTATATATATATAAAATCTTCACAGGTATTTTCTTATTTGCATTTTACTTTCCACAGGTAATATTTTTACATTGACATGACCCATGACCCTAGCATACATATCAGGTTGTAATTTACTGTTTGATCTTATCTGCCACTTCTCTATGGGTAAGCAATCTCTCTCAGGCTCCCATTCCCTGTGCCTGACCTCTGACCCCACTCAAAACTCTGCCCAGTTGTTACAGCATGGAATGCCCACTTTTCCCCTGCTTCTCCTTGGTGCCTCTGCCGCAAAGGCTTCTGCCCTCACAGTGGGGCCTCACTGCAGCTCCCAGGGTTCAACAGCAGCTGGGAAGGCCCTTTCCCCCAGGCGTGGCCACCCTAGCTGTAGACCACTGCTCCCTCCAGGGTGTCCCACACATCCCGTCACCCACTCTGCCTGCCACAGCCCACTGCCTTCCCAGGTACTGACATACCAGGTACCAGGCTTTCCAGGGACCGAGCTCTCTTTTCCATCCTTGAACATCAGACCTAGAACAAAACATTACACACAGCAGATGTTGAAAATATTAAGCAGAAGAATGATTGAGGTAAAGAACTAATGCTTTGTGATGAACAGATGGACTCTAAGGACCCAGCTTCCTCCTGCACCTGCTTCCCTTCCACCCATAGCTCTCTGCCAGGACCCTGGAACCAGTACATGCAAGAAGGACCAGGCTGCAGTGACTGGGGGCTGGCTCAGTTAATGTTGTCTTGCCAGAGAAAACCAGCCCAGGACTTTCCCCACCGTTTCCTGTTCCCTCCCACTCATTCCTATCCCAGCTCCGGCTTCCCTTCCCATCTTGCCCAGAATTCTTCCCACCACATTTGAGCCTTTCCATTCTCTTGTTCACTTAAAATAGTATTGAGCACCCACTGTGACCCAGATGCAGAGACAAATCAGAGAGAATCCCTGCCCTCCAAGAGCTCATAGGCTGGTGGGGCATAGCCTGGATATATACAATAATACTGTCTGGAGTGGAGGTTAAGGACCTGAGTTATAGAGCACCAGCTGCACTTCTGGTCATTCCCATGAGTGACTGATGCTCTGTGTTGTGCTCAGGTCTCTTAAGGGCCAGTGACATGGCCTGATGTTCTGGTCCAGAGGTGTTCCTTCAGGTGAAGCATTGCCCTCTTCCTACATCTGCCTTCAAAGGTGAATCCTCAGCCCCACAGGGGACCCCAGGCAGGCCCTAAGACTTGGGGATCTGAAGCTCTCTTTCCTCTCTGGGATGGTTAGGGCTCCAAGTAATTACAAGCTTTCTGGGAGTCGAGGCAATAGTGGGCAGGTGAGGGAGACACAGAAAGGGGGCCTGGAGGCTCCAGTGACTTACCCACAGGCAGGCTCATCTTTCAGGGAAGAAGGGGGTGGCAGGGACCAAGGCACGTGCTGACATAGGAGGTCTCGGCGCCCCTCCCTCACCTTATGACCTTGTGCCCTGAAGAAGAGGCCTCATTCCCAGCCATCAACCAATCTTCTGATCTGTCAAGGAACCTGGACCCCTCTGATCTGACCTGCTCAGTTTACAGCTAGAGAAACTGAGCCCAGAGAAAAGCAAAAGGACCGAGTCTCTCTTTCCCTTTAATTTTGCATTGGCTCCTGTTTTGCAAAATGACATTGGGATACATTTGTCTCCTGTGATCAAATAACTCCATTTCTGAGAAGCTCCTCTAAGGAAATAACCCTTAGCACAGGAAAAGCTTTGGGCACAAAGGTGCTCATTTCAGCACCATTCCAACTAAGAATGCCAGAAGAGGGGGCAGGCCAAGTAATTCCCACGATGGAAAACAGGTTGCTACATCGCCATTGAAAAACTGTAATTCAGTCCAGCCTTTAAGAAATGAGAAGCTTCTGTTATGATACTGGAGGGGAGGAAAAGACACAGATTTGTATACGAGCTTAACTATGTGAAAAAAGTAGCTGAACGAAACCAAGACTGAAAAGAAAAAATTGATTTGCTTGTGCGTTTGACTTGGTCCCTTGTGTATTTTTTAATAGCTGTTATAGGTAGTGAGATATGAGAGAATCTTCTCTAAGAGACTTTCAGATTGGAAAAAAAAAATTCAATTATATCTTTAAAATGCTGATATTGGGGAGTCAATTTGTAGGGAAAGGAAAAGTAGTTCCTAGCAGCCTGGGCAGCTAAAGGTGCTTCTCGTAATTATTACGAAGGCCATTGTTAGAGCCAGCCTTTCCCTACATGATCCTGTAGGACCCCCTGCTAGACAGCAGGTACTCACTGGGGTGTATTCATTTATTCCAAAAGAACTTACTAATACCAGCACTATACCAGTCGCTGAAAACACAGGAGTAAACAAGGCAGAGAGGATCCTGCCTCTCTGCTAATGGGGGAGGCGTTAAAAGGGTCTGCATTTAACTAGCATCAACTATGATAACAGCCACAAAGAATGTCTATCAATTGGGATTGAGTTTGACTGCCAGGAATAGAAATCCAACTATAGTGAAGAAAATGAGTGAGGGTTCTTTTTTTTTTTTTTAAAGATTTTATTTATTTATTTGACAGACAGAGATCACAAGTAGGCAGAGAGGCAGGCAGAGAGAGAGGAGGAAGCAGGCTCTCCACGGAGCAGAAAGCCCGCCTCGGGGCTCAATCCCAGGACCCTGGGATCATGAACTGAGCCGAAGGCAGAGGCTTTAACCCACTGAGCCACCCAGGCACCCCACGAGTGAGGGTTCTATCTCTTACATAAAACAAGTCCAAATGTGGGCAGCCCAGCCTGGAGTGATGGCTTCCACAAAGCCTTCAGGGGCCCAGACTATTGCTATGCTTCAGCTCGAACATAAAAACATCCTTAATATCCTTTTTTTTAAAAAAAAAAAAAAAAAGATTGTATTTATTTATGAGAGAGAATGAGAGACAGAGACAGAGCACAACCAGGGGGTAGGGGCAGCAGGCAGAGGGAGAAGCAGGCTCCCTGCTGAGCAAGGAACCCGATG
>PISX010004982.1:24287-113811 GCA_004024625.1 Mellivora capensis | reverse complement strand
CTCTGGAGTTCTGCAGTTCTCGATCTGTGAACTTGGTCTCGGCTGGATGTTCTTGCTGATCTTCTGGGGGAGGGGCCATTGCCGTGACTCTCAGGTGTCTTTGCCGGAGGCGGAACCGCACTGCCCTTGCCAGGGGCCGGGCTCAGCGATCTGCTCGGGTTCGCGCTCGGAGCTTTTGTTCCCTGAGCGCTTTCCGTACTGCGTTGCAGGACGGGAATGAAGATGGCGGCCGCCAGTCTCCGGCCAGAGGAGCCGAGAGCTCCCGCCGCTCCTCAGTGCGACCTCGGAGAAAAGCCGTCAGTCCCTCCCGTCTCCCCGGTCTCCGGCCGCGCTCCAGCTCCCCTGGCCTGTGACCGAGCGTCTCTGTCTCCGGCGCACGGCCCCGTGCGGCGTCTCCAAACCCAGCAGACCCCTGCCCTGCACTCTTGCACTACTCCTCCTGGAAGAGGACGGAGGGGGTCTCCCCGGATCTGTCACTTGTGGGATCCTTGCTCGAATCATGGTTTAAGGTCACCCCGAGCTGAGGACCAATGCCTTGGCTCCGTCTCTGCAGCCAGTTTCCCCACTCCGATACCCGGGAGCTCTGCCGCACTCGGACACCCGGTCTTTTTGTGACCCTGTGGGTCCCGAGACAACACTGTACTCACGTGGGCTCCACCCCTCGCTTAGCCTCTGGAGCGATGTCCGTCAGTGGAGCAGAATTCTAAAGGTCCCGATTTTGTTCTCGGCTGTTCCACCCTCGCCAGGAGTCGGCCCTTCCCCCAGCGGTTTATGTTCCTGTGGCTTTGGATTCACTTGTCCACATGTCCTGCCTTCTGGAAGGTGGTTGATTTTCTGTTCCTTGAATTTCTGCTCTTCCCTTCCATCTCCTGCTGGGCTTGTAGGTGTTCGGAATGGTTTGATGACTGTGGAGCTGATCTCCTGGCACCTGATGATAACTTGGTCTCCTGCTCCTCCGACATCTCGCTCCTTTCCTGGTTCAGATTTTTAATACAAGATGGGTGGTGTCTGCACAGCCAGTCCCTCGTGGTATCACAGCAGGGACAGGAATGACATCATAGGCACCCCCACTGCTGTCTCTGCCACCTCCCACCCCCGGTCAGGGGCTGCTCAGCCCTGTGCCCAGAGGTTGGGGAGATGGTTTCTACGCTGGTTCCTCTGAGCAAGATGGAAACTGTTATTACAGAGGTAAGACACCCACACTGCGTTTTAGCTGGTCCGCTCACCTTTATTGGGATCTAGAGACATTCATTTCTCCATTCATTAATTTGCCTAATCAGCCAGTCAATGTGAATGATATAAAATAAGTACAATTTATAGATGTTGATTCGATGCATTCCCTGTAATGATGACGGTGATACTCGTATTTAGTGAGGTCCTAGCATGTGCTCACATGTTATCTCATTTACTTCTCACGCGCTGAAAATGTGACCCTTTCATACAGATGAGGGAAGTGAGGCAAGGGAGTTGTTCCAAACAACTCTGTTCAAAGTTCCAAACTCTGTTCAAACATGTCTGCCTGCCTCCCCACCGCAAACCTTCTGCACAGGACTGAGCTCTCTCAGTCCAGAGGAGAAAGTAAGACCCACATGGGTAAAGTATCAGGTAGTAGGCATCTGGAAGAAAACCAAGAAGAAAGGGGTTATGTTATTTGGAGGTGGAGTTGTCCCCATCCATGTTTAGGATGAAGGTGACCATGATGTAATGTGGCTGATGAAAGCTGGTAGGAATGGAAACAAACGTGTTTGCTGAGCAGCCCGGGGCATGGATAGAGAGCTAGAAACTCGGTTCCAAGAGAGCAATTTGGAAAATATTTAGAGGTTTTCATCCTTGTAATTTACGTCAGAGATAGCTCTAGAACAGCGTTTCCCTGTATGGTGACACATATTTGGACCATTTGAAATATAAATCTGCAAAGTACTGCAAAGAGACAGACATGAGCATGGAAGGTCCTTTCTCATCCCCCCCCCCACCAGGGTCTAGGGTCTCTCCACAGAGGAAGGCCATGGGGACCTGGTCATTCAGCCCCATGGGCTCGGCTCCCCAGCAATCTGGGGGACCGGCCAGGTGGCTACTCCTTTGTGGGTGCTTTCCTTCATGCATAACTGCATTGGGGTCTTAATTTTATCCTTTTTGCAAAAATAATTCAAATAGGTTCTGATGCAATTCCTGTTGGGGGTGCCAGGATGAGCAAATTAGTCTAACCTGAAATAGGCTAATTCCTGTGGGCTTCCCTGGAAAAGCAGTATGCAAGAGGATGAGTCATGAACAGGTTCTGTTACTTAAAAACTTCTCACTGACTTGCCTGTCCGCAAGGGACACACTCCTTGTAGCTGGAAGTAGAATGTGGGGCAGCCTCAAACCGCCACTCTATAAATGCTGAATTTCTCGTCCGGCCGCTGCGAACCAGACCACCAAGGTTATGTGCCGCCAGGTGCCACTGACCCCTCAAGGAGCCCGCCAGATTGGTCATCATCATGAAACAAGATGCTTTCATTGGATCCTGGGGGTTTTGTTTTGATTTGGTTTTTTGGTGGTTTTGTTGTTGTTGTTGTGTTTGGGTTTGGTTTTTTTGGTGGGGGTGGAATCCTATTTTGTGGTTTTTTTTAATCAAATGTTACATATTTGGTGCTAACAAGTAACAGGACATTAGTATAAGATATTTAAAATAAGGTAGTATTTGGGACTTGGAGAAAATAGGGACAAAACAGAATTAGAAGTTGGACTGACCAGAAGAAGCTTCTCGAAACTGTTGTTTGAATGTGAGTTGCTCAAAGAATGGGCCAGAAAACAGCCTTGGTTTATACTCGTTTAGAGAAAAGCTGAAGCCTCCTCGGGCACCCCCATTCTGGTTTGTTAACGTGGAAATGATGGCTGTTCTTGGAGCTCCTGCAGCACGGAGGCTGTGGGCTGTGCCTCTCTGGTGTCCCACGAAGCGGGATAAGGTTGAGGATGTGCTTCTCGCTCGCTGTGATCCATTGTCCTCTCTGCCAGCAGATCAGACCTGTGGTGTGAAGTTTGACTTTAGGTCTGACCACTCCGTAATCAATAGTAGCAGTGGATTTTGATACAGTTTTACACTGAGTCACTGTCTTCTGAGGAACAGATTTAAAACCCTTTCTTTTGACTATTAAAACTGGTCCCCAACCAAACCTCTGACAACATGTAAACTCGCCTCTTTAGCCAACGAAGTCGTATCTCCACTTCTGATTTTAAAATGGGTGCGAGAGGGGCGCCTGGGTGGCTCAGTGGGTTAAAGCTTCTGCCTTCAGCTCTGGTCGTGGTCTCAGGGTTCTGAGATCGAGCCCCGCATCGGGCTCTCTGCTCAGCAGGGAGCCTGCTTCCTCCTCTCTCGCCTGCCTCTCTGCTTACTTGTGATCTCTCTCTGTCAAATAAATAAGTAAAATCTTTTAAAATGGGTGCAAGATCGTATCTCCGGGCCGCCTCTGTCCCATTCCCCCAGCACAGGAGCTGGGCCTTCTCCCGGGGGAGCTCCGATTCTGGTGGCGGATCGCTCAGCAGCCATGTCTTGATTCTAGTCGGATCTGTTGATAACTTCAGTGCTTCGAGAACCTTAGATGAGAACATCTTCTCTCTTATAAATCACCTGTTTGACTGGGTTGTCTTCAGCTCCTAAGATTTATTTAACGTCCTTCCATCTCATTCAAGCCCATCTAAGAAGCTGTACAAGTGGTTCTGTATTATCAAGTTCCCACTGAGCTTTTCTCATACACCTGTCAGGTCTCATCTTTTCTGCAGATGACAGAATAAGTATTATGGGGTGAGAAGGTGTACCCCAATGGTCACTCATCTAGAAGTGATGGGGGACCACACACACACACACACACACACACAAGTTCTTCGTGAAGGGGTACGTGAGGATCCCAACAGAAGAGCTTCAGTTATGTACCCATTTCAGTGCGTTGAGTAAAGACGCCTTACTGACTGGTTCTTCCCTTCATCTTACCAAGCTGAGGGCTTGTTCGATTGTTGTCGGTCTGGGAATGTAGGACAGTGTTCAGTAGGACGTGTGCTCTACAAAAGCGTTACCTGGAGTGACCTAGTACTCACACGGAAGCTGGAAGCACACACGGCTCAGGAAGCCTGATGCCAGCACTTATGAAACCCTGATCTTCTGCTTCCTCGTAGCCTTGTTAAACTTCCTGACAAGGCCCTTTGTCCCTATCTCAGTGTCTAGCTCTGACAGTTTAAATTCCGTTTCTTCTCGGAGGAGCGAATACTGGGGCTTTCATTTATTAAGACATTTGGTGTGTGCCTGATGTCATTGAGAACCGAACGGAGACACATCTCTCTGATTCTAAAACTCAGGGGCCTGGCTCATATGGAAACAGTGGTTCCCTCTGTGGATGGTCTTGGGGAGGTTTGCTTTCTACTAATGATTTGGGCCATTTCTCTCTCTGTCTTTGGTTTCATAAAGCAGGCATAATTTCCATCAATGTCCAAATTCCTTCCCTGGCCCCCTTCATCCAGGGTTCTGTAAGATGGTATAAACTTATCTCACGGTTTTGTAACAAAACCACCACCACCACCACCAAGAATCAAGTAAAACAAAAACTGGGCTGGGACCCAGATGGAAATGTAGCAATTACCATGTATCGGGCCTTCTCCAGGACACTCTAGAAATCTACTGGAGAGCAGTACCCCCCAGAGAGGCCTCCAGACAAACTTAATGGAGTGGGCAGCTGTATCTGATCACTACCAAAAATGAAGCGATAGAGAATGCCAGGTCAAGTATTGAATAAATTACTCCCCTTTAAAGCTTAAAACTTCATTTTTTTAAATGCAAGCCTCTCTTTTCCACTTTATTCCAAGTTTGTTGAACTAACCAAGTAATCTGACATCAAATCAGCAAACACTTAAAAAATAAGTATCTAGACTGATTATTTCCAAATAATTTTGGCAATTGGGTCTAGTGTAGCGCAGTACTGCCATATGAAATTTCTGCCTTAGAACATATAAAAATGGCAATTAGCTTGTACATATTGAATCCCAAGTGTGCTTCAAAGTTCTGGAAAATATTTTGTATTCTCTGAAGTAAGGAAAACACATCCTACTCCATTTCTTTTAATCCTAATCTGCAGGATTCACGTTTACAACCAGTGCCTCTTTTTTGGATAAACTTTAGTTTCACACGTGTGAGAATCCTCAGGGATCACAAGTCAACAGGATCCAAGTGAGGCCCTATTAAGCCATTTATGAGTCATTTAACACTTTGATTAGAAAGAGGAAGTCCTTGTTCTGGGTCTCTTTAGAAGCACTAAATAGATTTCTGTATTAGCAGAGCCTTATTTCCCTTCATGAACACAGTAAGTGAAAACACATGGAACCCACTCTGGGTTGGGCTTGGCATCCTCACGAAGCATAACTATGTCTTGAGAAGAGTCCCAGAACAAGGACAGCTGTGTAATGTGAAGGAACAACTGTAAGCCTGGAGAAGGGGCTCCCAGGGTCCTAGTAACTCCAGGCTACCATGAGCTGACCATCGAGCTTGCTGCATCCAAACGCTGAGATCCTCCTAAGAGACCTCCCACATTATAAATCAGTCTTTGTAAGATTTTGTGATAATCCTTGCAATAGAGAGTAGAGTGGGACATCTTTCTATCACCAGCATGTGCGACAACAACATGCAATGACCTCGCGAACCCAAATCAGCAACTGACACTCGGTAACTGGCTTGGAGATACGGGTAAAGACTGTGGCAGACCCGTGTCACAGTGAAAGGACTACTTTGGTCCCAAAGATCCCCTTATGAGAATCAGGAGAGTAGATTTTTTCCAGAAAGACTACAGCAGACCTACTCATAGGCCTGGGATTGACTTAATCTTGGAGGGGAAAGAAGGGACAGGAGAAGGGGGAAGAAGAAGCAAAACTGCTGCTAGGATTCAACTTCCACTGTTTACACATCACTCATATCTGTACTAGTCCCAGTGACCAACCTATAAGGCACTTCCATTCTTCTATTGACCAGGAAACTAAGATTAAGGGACTCTCCCAAGGGTATTTATTTATTCAGCAAATACTACGTAGCAGGAACTATTTCAGGTGCCACAAAACAATGGTGAACAAAGAAAAGGCAGATTTTGTGGGGATTAAATATTACTTTAATATTTTCATACACTTTAATCATGACTCAAAGTAAAAAACATACATGTTAAATGATCACACCATACATTATAAATACATGTGTACAGTACGTTTGAAACAGTTTTTATACACAAGAACTTATCTGGTATGTTTCTACTTTTTCAAAGCTCATTTGGTAATAACCAGGGAAACTGATTTCATGATCCACTAACAATCACAATCCACAGTTTGGAAGCATGATTCCAGCAGACTTGAATGGCTGGACTAATACTGACACTAATATTTCCTCAAGGCCTGGGGACTCATCTCCATCTTTTTCAGTGTGTAGTTTAGCGACGAGAAGAAAGGAGAAGCCAGAGGAGACCAGCCGCCTGTGGGCAGCCGGAGGTGATCTGCCGGAGACCGTCTAAGTCCGACTTGGGCTTCCCGTGAAGCTCAAATGCCGTCTCTTCTTTGTAATATTAGTGTGTGTTATCTTTTTCCTCTAAACCTTTGTATTCTTCCGGCATAGGCTGACCACAGAGTACCCAGGCCACTACGGGGAGGAAATGGACATGATTTCCTACAATTACGACTATTATATGCGAGGCGCAACCACCACGTTCTCGGCAGTGGAAAGGTGAGCGTTCCCAGGGCAAAGCCCGCGTCAGCAGGGTCTCCGGGATTTTCCCTACGTTATTTCTACGTGGTCTAGATAACCGGGGAGTTGCCTGGCAGGTGGAAGGCCCTGGGTGGGGAGCTATTCTCACAAACCCACTTCATGGAGAAGCTGAGCCGAGGGGAGGAGGACGGGCTCCAGGCCGCTCGGAGCAGGAGAGCCTCCGCGTGGTCGCCCATGACGTTCTAAGCTCTGCCCGTCACTCAGTCTCAAAGGGCACTTTTTCTGACCCAGTGTCAGGAGGAGAGGGCAGAAATGGTCGCAGGAGGATCCACGGTCAAATTGGACCCCCGTGGCTGCCGACGATCCCCACCTTGGGTTGCAGGGAGGGAGAGAAGGGGAGGGGAAGGGACGCCCCCATACTCAGAAAGGAAAGCAGAGGATTTACCTAACCTGAAGGCGGGAAAAATTCCTCCTCCTCCTTTCCTAATAAGCTCCCCAATCCCGTCCCAGCCACTCAAACAGAAAACAATAAGAACACGAGACGTCTTCTCCCAGCTAAAGACCGGTAAAGTCAGGTGCTTCCCGTCAGGTGAGCACATGGACGTGGCATGTGAATCCCTGAAAAGCCACCGTAAACCTTTTACAAACAGCAGAACTTACCTTCACTCATTAAATAATGGACTTTGATGAATGTGAGCGTGACTCACCTCTCAGGGATATTTATGTTTTTCAGTGAAATGACATCACACTAACCAAAGTTAGCATGGCCCAGAATTTAAACAACCAAAACAATAGGAAAAAAAAAAACATTAAATAGCTCTGAAAAGGCGCCCGACATGGTGCAGGCTCCACAAAGACCTTTATGTTTACCCCCAAGGGGCCCCTCATTTCTCACACATTAGTCACTTTTATTTTACATCCATTTCTAAGTAGCTTACTTAGCTGTTTTCTAGAAGCAGAACACTAACAACTAAACAGGGAAGAGCATACATAAAGTGGAACTCTTCACCAGTGAGAACAGCTGAATGACCAAGCACTCACACAAAATGTATTTAAGAAAAGGAAATACTTGAGAACTCGAAACCATGGGAGCCTGGCGACAGCTGGCAGGTGTGTCGCCCCCAAGGGCAGACTGGATGACAGTGCGGGGGGCGTCCAGTATTCCTAACGATGTCTCCAAGTCAATAAGAAAATTAGTTCTGCATGGCCTGGTCCAGAAGGCAAGACGGAACATAAGAAAGGAAATACCATCCAAAATTACGACTCTCTCTCTCTCTCTCTCTCTATATATATATATATAATAAAATTATGACTATATATAAATATATAATAACATTATGACTATATACATTCATAGTTTGGGGTGGTATTTTATTATATATATACACACATCTATGCATATGCAGTCAAAATATCCGATTCCCACTGGCTTGAAATTTTTCAGTTACGTGGAGTAACCAGAACCTTGGAAAACTGAGATGCCACGTCACATATTTGTTTAAAAGGAGCAGACCCGTGCGGTCTTACTGCTGTCATTAACAGTCAGTGGCTTAATGACCCACAGCACGTGTCCCCTCAGCTCTCCTGAAAGGTGCTAAGGCCATCGGCTTGCAGAAATGGCACCAGCGTAGGACCTACCGGGAGGGACTTTGCACGTCCTGGTGGGTTCCTCCTGGCACCCAGTCGCTTAGCCTGACAGATCGGTTCTCTGTTGCAGGAGACTACCCTGTCGTTCCAGATGTTTAGTGGCAGGCTTGGCCCCAGGTGCTGGATGGCACCAGCAACCTCCCCTCCCCCATAGTTGTGACAACGAAAACTGCCCTGGGGAGCCAAAGCGTCCCTGATTGAGAGACACTGTCCTGGAAAGAAATCAAAGACTGAGTGTCACTGAGTCCCTCGGTTCTCTTAGGACCACGTCTAAAACTTGCCCGGCAGCGGTCACAGTCTCTTACGGGAGTGGCGTGAGCACCTGGCCTAAGAGCCTTTTTACCTGCCCGTCGGGGCGCAGATGGAGAAGACTCGCCCACAGTAACCAAGTCATCATAAACACGCGCCACCAGTTTGCTCTTCTCCGTCTGGAAGAGCCACGTCCTCTGCTGACAGCCGCAGGAATAGATACTAACACGTAGCTGGGCACAAGGCTCTCGGGACTTGTGGACCCGAGAGGAAGAGAGACCCTCTTCCTAGTCCTTTCACACAAATGACCCGGGGCAGCAGACTCAGAGCTGCAAAGCCATATTCAGGGGCTGGCGGAGCGGCGCGCCCACGGCTGCTGGCAAGAGTATCTCCCAGAGCTAAGTGTGGTCGGGCCCGTGGTCCAGATCAGAGGCTGGACGGAGACCTTCTCCGTACTGGTTGTCATTTAGGATAAGCCAACCTAGGAAGAAGCCTTGCAGGTTGAAAGGGAGAAGGATAATTCAAAGATTAAATGACCCAGCTGTGCTTTGGGAGGATTTGCATGATCATATATGGAACGACCTTTTATTTTTGCCCTTTGTTGGGACTTTGCAAAGGGCGTGACCGCCACGTCCTCTGGTGGGCTTATGGGCAGGTCATCGCAGGGGTGTTGTGGCGTAAGAGAAAGGGCAAGTTTTCAGTCCACACACTCAGACCTGAAGTTTTCACCTCATTGTCTTACGCAAAGTCACACGTTTCTGCGTCTGCTTCTCCGCCTAAATGACGACTCCCGGGGAGGATCCCGGGAGCACAGTCGCCCCGGTGCGGCGCTGCGCGTACTGAGCTACTCGGAGCGCAGCGGCCGCGGCCCACGTGGCGCCGTGCAGAGTAGGCAGCGAGAAGTTTCCACTCAGTAGGTACACGAAGAACACAGGCTTCCCCTCAGCAAAGAACATTCCCTGAAATACTTCCGCACCACGTTTCCCACAACCGAGCAGTCCCCCGGCTCTCCCCCCGTGCCTGACCTCCGGACACAGACGCCAGCCAAGCTCCGTTCGCAGGAGCGGCGGGCACTTTCCTCTCCACTCTCTGGGGCTTCCGAGTTGTTTCCCTTCGCTTCCTGTCCCCACAGTCATGTTTCTGCTGCACACGGGTATAGCGTGGAGCCTAGAACTTGGTACGCAGGAAGAGATTAAATGAGCGAACGGGTGGCCCAGTTGAGAGTCTTGACCACTGGACGGAGACAGGTTGAATGAATGCTTGCATTTCAAGCTGTTAACCTGCGGGTCCTCGAGGTGCCCATGGACAGGGCGGTGCAGCTGACCCCGAGGGACGGGTCGCCGAGTGCCCTGGGCCGGAAGCTGCCGCTCACAGATGAGTGCCTCATGGTTTTCGAGAGGCTTCCTAGAGAACCAAGTGAGCTCAGGCGCCCCTTCAGTTCCCAAACCCTCCGAAGGTCATTCGGCACCTTCCGGTCAGCAGGGATCTTTCTCACTGGCCTCGGCTTTCTGACTCTGTCCCCGCAGGGACCGCCAGTGGAAGTTCATAATGTGCCGCATGACAGACTACGACTGCGACTTTGCAAGCGTGTAGGTCCGCCGCTCACCGAGTGCGGGAGGCCGGAGAGCCAGGAGAGCCGAGTCCGCCCGCGTCACCCCCAGCGGGACCTCCGGCGCGTCCTCTGCTCCGCTCTTCCCCTGACCGGTTGGTGGCTGCCGCGCCAGCTTCCTGGGCCTTTCTGACGAGTATCGCACTTACAATAAAATCCACAATTAAAGCGCGTTCTCACTTTCACCATGTTCCGTAGCGACCATTGTGTGTGACTGACGATGGCTTCCTTGCACGCCGCGGAGACGTGTGCGTGCTCGCAGCCAGAGAAGAGCCGGGTTCCAGGAGCACCTGCCGGAGCCGCGCTACTGCTTTTGCCACCAACTGAGCTGCAGGCAGGCCTGGGGCCAAGCAGTATCTGTAGGAGGTTCAGGGTAGTGGAGTGAAGGGCAGAAGTTGGAGACGGCAGCAGTGAACGTTCTTCGCAGGTCAGTGTGTTTGAATGGAACCTGGGGTCCTCACCAAGCCTTGAGGGGACATGTGCCCGCTGCCTCCCACCGCATCAGCCATGCTTGTCCGGAAGTCCCGAGGGCAGGGTTCTGAGCTCCGGGAGGGTGCCGACAGGGGGTCAGCCGCAGGGATACAAGGGTCTGGGCAGAACTGGGTGCCTCAGCACTGGAAGAGTTCCCTAACTGCAGGAAGGTTCTAGGCACCAGTAGTGACAAAGATGCAGAAACCTCTGCAGATGCGGCACAAATCAGACGGGAACGAGGGAGGAGAGAGAATGGGACTCGGGTTAGGAACCTGGGGGCAAAGAAAGAGTAGCCGGGTTGCTTTGGGAGTAGAAAAGGGGGGTTGGGTCACTGGCACCTGGAGATGCGTCCGGGGCTCCTGGAGAGAGTCATGGTTCCTGGAGCCCTGAGTTACGGGCAAACTCACTGCATCGGTCCCCACTTTCCGGCTGGGAAAGGCTGCCCTGAGACTCCACTTCCCTTCTCTGCATAGTTCAGGGGTGTTTTTTGTGGAGGGAACACTACCCTTCCTCCTCCTCTGATGTCTCTGTCCCCAGCCCTTTGTATGCCTTCATCATAAAAGGAATAAAAATGTTAACCTTCACTATGCTGCCAACGTGGAGGGTCGGTTTTTGCTCCCCACCCTGCCCTTTCCCATTATGCCTCTGGGAACTGTGGCTTAGCGTTGTGATTTGTGTGAAGCCCTGTGCCTTACTGCAAGTGATGAGGACAGAGAATGGTCGGCAAGTCTAACGACTGAAACACAAAGTCCCAACAAAGGACTGGGCGAGAGGCAGGACCACAGCTCTGGGCGCTGAACGACCCTGACTTGCCGTCGGCGCCCTCCAGCCCCTCCCACCCGCGCGCCACATGCAGTTTTTAAAGATCATTATCGCGTTCAGTGAGCAGCACCTTGTGCGTCACTAGTTTTAGATGCAGCGCTTTTTGACCCAGGGAGCCCCGTTCCCTTTATCCTCACAGTTTACCTTTTGTGCTCAAATCTGGGCCGCCCTCCCCTCCCCTGCCCTCCCCAGTGGACCCAGGAGAGCCGCGGCAAAACCGCGGGGTCACCTCCCTCGCGGTGCCGGTCCCCCATGCTGACGCCCTGGGGCCGGAAGGGGAAGGCGCCCAGCCCCTCCCGTCCTCCTCTTTGCCCTGGAAGGCCATTTTTCAAATTATGGCTTTGCTTTAGCGGCTCCATTTCAGCGTTTGCCGCCTCCCTGGCAATTTTAATTTCCAGCAACCTTTACCGTGTTATTGTTCACAAAGGCAGCCGCTAATACTTCAGCGTTTGCCGCGCCGGTGCAGGATGGCAGCCAGGAAACGGCGTGAGCGGGGCCTGTGGAGCACAGCCGGGAGGCAGGCATGAGGAGAACAAAGGGCTGGCGAGAGGGGCCACAGGGGAGGGGTGCGGGCTGGAGGGCTGCGGCTGGGAGGGGCCGTCCCGGGGCCTGCAAGAGAGCAAAGCCCCAAAACGCCCGATAAAGCCATCCGGCAAGTGCCTGCGCCGAGGACAGTGAATAGGTTTTTACTGCGAAAAAGCTGCTCTTTGCGTGGAGGCCAAGGACAAAGGCAGTAAAGACGTCGCCGCGGTTCAAGTCTGAGCGACGCACACTTTGTACCGTGCGTCATCCGGAGGGACCCACGCGCCGGCGGGGGGCTAACCCCGCGCTCGCTGCTCCGGGGCCTCGGGCACGCCGCCCCCCATTCCGTGAGGACATTTATTCAGGTAACCTTGGTGGTTTCCTGCAATTCCAGAATTCTGTAAACTCTGCTGTTGGCCCCAAACTGTTTGGAAGGACCCTTGCCGAGGCATTTTCTTCCAGATTGGAGTCTGACCTCTGACCCTGACAGGGGGTGGCCTCGTCCGATGAGACAAATCCCCAGGCCACCGTTTCCTCCTCTGCCCGCTACAGACGGGAACCCCTCTCCCGACAGCTTCCCCAGACGGTGGCCACACAAACTGGGAAGAAGAGAGACAGGACTGCCCCCTCCCAGGGACTACGGTCCTGGAAGGGAGGGTTGAGAAAATGGACAATGAAGCCACGGGTGTAGGAAAGTTTCCTGGGGAAGCGAGGTCTCCGCCTGGCCCCGAGGGACAAGGGGAACTGCCCAGGTAAGTGGAAGAGCACGTGGGGCTTTGTTCGGACCGTCCAGGTACAGGTTCCCGCTCCGTGACTCCAGCTTCATGACCTTGGCCTGGTCACCCGCCTTTCCCGATCGACTTTCTTGCCAGCGGAGAGAGTCATGGGGCCCGCAGCCTGCTGTAAGGCGCCGTGAGGTCTCAAAGTGTCTTGCACGCGAGCGGTAGGAGGAGCGGCGCGGTTGCCGGACGGTCAGAAATAACGTTCCTCGGGCAAGTGGATGTCAGTAGGTCAACAGTAGAAAAGGTTTTCCAAAGAGCTGGAGCGTCCATTTTGCTCTCATGGATTCCTTCCCTTCAGAACCGATACTCCATCGATGACGCATTCAGTGTTTATCACACGCCAGTCACTGTCCCAGGACCTTCCCGGCGTTCCAGGGGACCAGAGGGCGAGGGAGCCGGACCAGCAAACCACCTTCCAGTCCGGGTGGAGGAGGCGGGGACCGGGAGGGAGGACGGGGTGGGGGCGAGAAGGCGCTGCGGCACTTCAGGCGATGGAGACGACGCGGTAGGAGACACAAAACCACGGACGGGCTTGGGAAGCTTCCCGAGGAAACCCTGACGCCAGCCGGCTCCGGCCCAGCACGCCGTCGTGACGACCTAAGGCGGGGCCGGGAGCTCACGGGAGCGCCCTCGCGGGTCCCACCGTTTGGGCAAATGAGTGGCAATTTGTTGCGTGCGTCTGGAATCCGTTTCCGGCTGGGGCTTCCTGCAAATCTGGGGAGCGGGGACTCACCCAGCGCTCCCTCCCCGCCGCCCCGGCCCGGGGACGTCCCCTCGCCACGCTGGGGCTTCGTCCCCGCGTGCCGTCTTTTTGACCGACCACCTTGACCCAGACCCGGAACTCGGCACGTCCTTAGTTCCCGCAGAAGACTGTATTCTTACAGAAGCATCAGTGAGCGCAAGACCCAGAGAGGTAAACCCAGACGTGCCCTTGTTCCGTGGTTTTTTCCTACTTGCGTGCCAACCCTCGCTGTGCGGGCTCGTCGTCCCTCCAGCCGGTCCCCACCAGCCCCGGCCTGCTCGGCACCCCTCGCCCTCCCAACCCCTCCCCCGTTAGCAAGGGAAAATGTTGCTTGGTGCAGCCCACCCCAAACGGCTGGGCCAACAGCACCCTCGCTCCCTGCAAAGCCTCAGGTCAACCTCAGTCCACCCACTCCTGCTGCTCTGCCACGTTACAGCGCGCGCTGAGAAGCGACGGCTGAACCGGCGCGCGGGGTCCGCGGTCCCCGAGTAGGTGGAACCTTCACACAGCGCCAAGCCCAAGGGGGTGTGGGAGCCTTTGCTTACTGAATTGCCGGGTTTCCTTTGACCAGTTCACTCCTTCTTGCAAAGCAAGGATAAGAAACGCGCCACTTCCAGAGTCACTTTCAATGACTAATAATACAGTCACACAGAGCTCAGGTTTCCCCGAACCTACAACTGCGGCACAGAATGCGGATTCTGCCCGAGAGGGGGACGGCTGTCCAGTCTCGGCATTTAGAGACTACGTCCACTGTCTCCTTAAAACTAAAATCCGGTCAAAACTCCTCGCGTGCTTCCACCCCACGATTCAGAGCCTGCTGAGCCTTGTGAACGCTGGAAACCTCCGCGAGCGACCCCCTGCTCCCCTCCCCGACGCGGCCGCAGGAGCCGCTCTCCGCGAATGTGCGTCTGCGTCAGCGAAAATCACAGCAGGAAAACTCAAACATGCAGACTGTTAGGCTGTCTGCACTGTAGCATCCCTCTGTTTCTTTGTTCTCTCCTTTTCTGCCTTTCTCAGCTTCAAAACCAGTTGCCACTGACTGTGTTCATAATCAAAAAAGAAAACTAATTTTAATCTTATCAAACCCAAACAGTCACCACGGCCCAACAGTTCAGCCCTAGGACCTCGTTCCAGCCAAAAGGTGAGCATATGGTGGCTTCACGGAAAGAGACCACGAAACCAGACCCGTCCGTCTACCCAGCCGCCTGGTGGCTTACAATTTAATATGAAGAAGTACCTGCTCTTTCCAAAGCTGCTCACCTCCCCCAGGGACGACTGAACAGACGTCCGGTCTGTCAGGTGGCCAATGGGAAACTGTCATTTAAACGTCCTCCACTCACCGAAGTCCTTGGCGTCCTTCAGGGCCAAAGCAGACACTCGGCTTCCTCAGAAAACTTCCTCCGCCTTCAGAGACCAGCCCGGGGTCCCTTCCTTGCTCCCTCGATACCGTCTTCCTTCTCTCTCCCTTCTCTCTCGTTCTCTGGCAGGTTTCTAATGCCTAGTGAGGTGTTTTACATACAGCGGACACCCAAGACATGTATTTTAAAACTCATCTGCGTTTCTGTCAGGTTGTACGAGCAAGACCTCTTCCGATGAGGGTTGGTGCCATCTCCCACTTTCTTTTTCCAGCAGCATTAGGTGACCGGTAATCTTGCCCTTTAAAGCACTACTCACTAATGATGAGCGAGTTGGAAGACAAACCAGTTTGTTCCCGTTGCCACCGACACATTCAGAAAGTGTATGTCACCATCCTCGGGCCCTGAATGTCAATTTAGCTGTTGTTCTGACCCTGAACCGCACGGAAACCAGCATGTGAGCGGTCGGCACCCGGCTGGGCCTTCGGGGAGCCTGGCGTAGGGCCTTGCTCGCACCCCTCAGGTGACCGGGGCGCATCGGTTCCGGGCAGTTAAATAGGAGCGGCCCTGGATGAACTCAGACGCTGTCCTTAAATCCGATGACAGCCATGAGCCCCGGGGAGGTAGAGTCGTGATTTCTGTTTGACGTCCCTCCCAGAAACAGACATGCCCCGAGACGAGCCCCGACACAGACTGCGGCCGCACACGTGGACCACGTGACCCTTGCTGCCGCCCGTTGCTCCCACTAAGAGTTTACTTGTGGAATCACACCCGAGCAGTAAACCTGGTTTCTCAGAGTCAGAGGGTTTTCTGCTTCTGTGGCCGCCCGGCAGGCGATCACAGCCCACGCCAGCGTCCGGCGTCTTCCCGGTCTGGGGCCGGTGGATTTCCGCTGGTCGGAGTCTCCGGGGCCTCTCTTGTTGGCAGACTCAGAGGTGAGCTCATCGGCCCTACCCCCAGGAAAGACGCTCTTGGAAACCGAACTCGCTCTGAGTCACATCTCCCTGTCCCCTACAGAGGCCGTACACGCGGAGGGGCTCTGCCCACCGGCCCTCGGGACAAAGGAACTGACGATCTCCCGTGGCGGCAACAGCTCAGCTTCCCCTGGAGAAGGACTTACTCGGCCCCGTGGGAATTCAGAGCGAGGGCAGCCCGCGAAGCGAGCCGGTCTGTGCAGCGGGCTGTGGGGAAAAGAGAAGGAAGGAAGGATCGGGGCGAACGGGCAGCTCACTGGTGCGGCGGAGCAGGACCCGGCTCTTCCCGCGGTGGGACCACTCCTGCTCCCGCGCCTCTGCGCTGCTCCGCACACGTGAGGCGGTCCCTGCCGCGAGCTGTCACCAGTCCCATCTGCTGTTCGCGGCCAGAGCGAAAGAAGCCGGAGCACACACGGCGCACCCCGTTACTCCGGGAGACTCGTGTTCCCGATGGGGCGACAAGAACTAAAACCTGGGAAGGTTCCTAAGTAAAATGCGGCTGTTTGTGCTCGAGTGCGCAGGGAGAGACGCAGGAAACCCGCCGCTGCAGACAGGAGGGTCGCCCTGGGCAGGCAGAGCAGGAGGCTGAGGGGCAGGAGCGAGAAGGCCGGGCTTCGAGCCAGCAGTGAGCAGAGCCCGCAGTGAGGATGTCCCCTGGGGCCTCGGGGGGTCTTGGGGACTGTGATGCCCCGTCTTCCATCGTCCCCACGGGGAGCGAGAGCCCACCGAGGTCCGTGGCGGGCTCACAGGGGCGGCAGGGCGGGTCTCGACTCCCAGGCTCTTGGTGGCGTGTCTCCAGGTCACCGCGCGGGGCAGCCGAGGTGGCGGGAGCTTCAGGCCCTGCACGGGGCTGCCGCAGGCTCTCCTGCTCCTACGCGGCGCGTTTTCTGACTCTAGAGATGGCCTCAGAGGCTTCTGAAGTAGAAGGGAACTTGCCCAAGCTCACCCGTCGGGGCAAGTGGATTTTGGACCCAAGTCTGGCTGTTCTCAAAGGCCCGCTTCCCCGCTCCGCCCGCCAGCGGTCGAGGGTCCCACGGGGGGGGGGGGGGGGGGGGGGCGGACACCCGCGGGTCACATCCCCGCCGCCGAACGCCGCACAACGGGAGGAAGCGACTCACGCCCCGTGGCTCCCACGCGTCCCTGCGGGAAGAGCTCGGGCGGGGAGCGCCCAGGCCCCAGCAGCAGCCACGAGCTCGGAGAGCCACCAGGCTGTCCCCGTCCCCGTGAGGTCAGGCACCAACCACGCCTCCTGCGGCTCCAGAAGCGCTCGCCGTGTACCTGTGAGACGCGGCCACGCAACACACCCTGGATTCCAGAAAATCCGTCTGACCCCAGCGAGCGGGACCGCTTCGACGACGGCCGCCTGACGGCTTCGCTGGGCCCCCGGCCTGCACGGTTGTCGCGACCCCCCGCTGGCTGTGCTCTGGGAAGCGCCCTGCAGGGGGGACGCCCGGCTCGGAGCGCGCCTCGTCCTCCCCCGGGGTCAGACCCCGGGGCGCCCCGACCGCCAGCAGAACGTCTCGGGCCCACCTCACGCCAGGAGGCCTCCACCCGTGTTTCCTCACGGTGCGCCCGGCGCCTGCGTCCCTGACCCTGGGCCATCACCACCCGCTCCGTGGGTGACATCAGTCCTCCTGGGCCGGAGTCCCCGGAAGGGAGCGCGGCCACCGGAGGAAGGGGAGCGGCTCCCGTTCTAGGCGAGCCGTGGAGATCTCACTGGCTGAAAGCGGGACCATAAGCCGGTTTCCAGAAAGGGGCAATGCTGAGGTCCTTGGGCGGGACGCCCTCTCCGCGGCCCTCAGGAAGCGGCTTAGGTGAGCGCGGCCCCCGCTGGCCCCGGAGGACCCGCAGCCCTTCGAGCGGCCGCCGCGGGAGATGCGCGAGACGAAACAATTGGGTGTTTTTCGCGTCCTCCGAGCCGGGTCCGTCCTCAGCCCCTAAAGGCTCCTCGTGGGCACACTCACCGCGTGACCTGTGAGGTGGATGTCATCGTCCCCCGTTTACAAATGAACAAACCAAGACTCCGCACCGCACACAGCAAGCAGACTCGGCTTGGCTGAGTCCAGTATAGACGCTGCTCTGCCGCGCTGGCGCCGCCCCCCCCGCCCCCCCCGCCCCCCCCCAACCAGCACCGGCACCAGGTCACCTTAACGTCAGGCCCGAAACCACCGGCCGGTCGGTCGCTCCCAGTGCGAACGGTGCTCGCCGCGCTCCCTTCCCCTGGCCGAGTGGCTTGGGTACCGCTGGCGACTACCGCGTGTTTGTCGAGCGAACAAAGGAGCCCCTTGGTCGGTCACTCACGGCTGATGCTCTGACGGCCACTTTACTCGCCTGGTCCCCCCACTCTCTGTTCTCGCCCAGGCATACCCCTCCTGCGGCTGTCCTCCTTCGTCCCCAAACATTTCTACCGTCTGGGCCCCTAGAACTTCTACCCCGTGGCCCAGGGTCATCCTAATCTCATCACCCACCTTCCCCCCCCTGCACAGACTCAGCCTCACCTCCCGGTTTTCCGTGGATCTTGTTTTCGTTCCCCCCCCGCCCAGGGCCTAGACGCCAGCCACGCAGAACTGGTCCCGTTTGCCCTACGAGGCGCGTCGGTGACACGTTGTCTCCCACACGCGGGTGGCCTTCGGGGATGCTGTGCGGCCGCCCAGGCCCCCTGCGGCTGCCCCAACGCCCAGCGGCGCCACCTCGAAGCGGTTCCTCACACCTCGTGCGCTTTCCTGCCGCCACCGCGAGCAAACGTCCCCCTGTCCCTTTTACCCGGCGGCCAGCGTCGGTGCCCGAGTGTTCAAAGACGAAAGGTCGCCGTGCCGCCCGTGGAGCGACAGCAGTGGGACCGTCGCTGCCCAAACCACCGCGCGGCTTTCGGCCTGGGCCCCGCCCCCGCCCGGCCCCCGTCCCTGTCCCAGCCCAGGCCCCGGGGCCAAGACGCGGGTCATCTTCACAGTGTCTTCCACTCCCTCCCCAGCAACTGCCCACAGGCCACCAAGTGTGGACGCGACACTCCTGCGAGGGCGGCGCCGCCCTGAGCGGGGACCGGCGGCGGCTCCGGGTGGGACAGAGACGCCGGGAGCGCGAGACAGTCCGGGACCCAGAGCCCGAGAGCTGGGCGACAGCAGGTTCCCTCGGGACCGGGGGCGGCCGCTTCACGCGTGTGTCTCGTCGTCAGATGCCCCGTGGTCTCCGCCTCTGAGCCTAGTCCGGGCCACACATGCTCTGTTCGCGGGTGTTACCACCAGCACTAAAGACACTCCGAAGCGGACCAAGCCAGCCTGGCCAGGGAAGTCTCTCCCAAAATGGGGTCACGGGGCGCCTGGGGGCTCAGTCGGCTAAGCCCCTGCCTTCGGCTCAGCTCATGATCTCGGGGTCCTGGATCGCGGCCGCATCGGGCTCCCTGCTCAGCGGGGAGCCTGCTGCTCCCTCTGGCCCCTCCCCACCCTCTCTCCTTCTCTCAAATAAGTACATAAAATCTTAAAAAAGGTAAAATAAAATAGGGTCATGGCACCTGGGTGGCCCAGTGCGTTAAGCATCTGACTGTTGATTTCAGCTCAGGTCAGGATCTCAGGGTCCTGGGGTCGAGCCCTGCATCAGGCTCTCACTGGGTGTGGAGGCTGCTTAAGTTTCTCTCTCTCTGCCCCTCTCCCCCCTTTCCCTTCCTCCCACCCCACACACTGTCTCTCTCCAAAAAATAAATAAATAAAGTAAAATAATAAAATAAAACAGGGTAGCAAGGCCGTAAGAGGGGAGGAATTTATGCAGATGCTCATCAGGGGACGACGAACTCATCGCCAGCTGCAAGCCTTCAACCCGGCCTGACCTCTCCTCACCCTGACAGGCAAATCTCTTGCCTTCTTCACTTGGAAAGGAGCCACGGTGATCTGACAAGTTTCAATCCCTCGTTTGCATCATTAATCCAAGAAATCCCAGTTAACCCAGTTTCACAGAGGACCTACGTGCGAACTGGACTCGTGACATTCGGCCTTATAACTCTGCCCCTCTGTGTCTTCCTCGGAACACCGGTCAGCCTTCTACGTGATTCTGTGTCTCCTGAGTTGCAGTTCTCATCGCCCGAATAAGTGCCCGGCGGCTTTAATTTCCAGGGGATTTTTTCTGCATCAACAACAAAACCACAGGAGATAACGATACAGCTCTTCACACACCGCGTGGTGGGGGTTACCGCCCCTGTTTTGCAAATGAGCAAGTGGGCCTCCAAGACCGTGACCTGCCCAAGTACATAGCTATGAGACAAGACGAAAACTTGAATTCACATCTTCTGACCCCCAAGTCCAAGCTCTTCCCAGTAGGGTGCAGGAGGCAAATGTCCAGTGTTGCCAAGAAGTATCATTAGTACTTCCAAATTCCTTCCAGCATGAGAGTTTATGGACGAAACCTGTTAGATTTCGTTACATATGTTGGACTAAGAAATCTACAATGTATCTTCTCCTCCAAAAAGCACACAATTCTCTCTAGACTGGATTTACAGACACCATCAATGCTGCCCTAATCCGGACGTTACAGTTGAATTGTCCCATCAGGGCAATGAACAAACAATACATCTGATTTATCTGACCAAGTGACTTAAGCACTATGGTTAAAGCACTTAAGAGTGAAACAAAGCCACAGTCTTGGCCAAAATAAATATTACCGCGTTCCTCCAGGGTTACGTAAGATGCCGGATGCCTGTTTACAGACCTCACTGTACCTTCATGAAGCTGCATTTTCTGTGTTAGGGAGTCCATTAAAATATATTTTGGCCATGCAGAAATATTCATATTAGTCCCTTCTGGTTTCCTTCCTATCTCTACACTCTTCCACAATACCCTATTTTGATTTTTAACATTAAATTGCTGGATGGGTTATTGCTATGATTTGAGCATTACATACTTACTAAATGTTCACAGAATTCTCCACTTTTCTATGACACTCAGGCATGTGTTATTTCTTTTTTCAAAGTATGTCTTAAACTATGAATCTGAATCACTAAAAAGAGAATCTTTGGGAACTTCTAATTTTCCTTTTCTTTTTCCCTTGACTGGAAGACAACATTCACTGTTTGAGGCAAATTTTTAGCTTTCATCCAACTCTTGTATGGCAAATCTATGTCCCCACGGTAAATCCCTAGAAAGCCAGGGACTGTGGCTTGCTCCTTCAAAGTGCCAACGTTAGCGACAGTCGCTCTGAAGTATCACAACAAGAGAAAGCTCCTGAGGGCCACCCGGGGCCGTCAGCCTCTTGGGCCTCGACGACCACCAGCTGCTTCTGCCTTTTGCCCCGACTTCCACGCCTGGCCCCGGTGCAACTAGATTCCAGGACAAACAAACATCCTCTCTGAAGGCCCCTGTCCCCCCAAATGCGAACAATCTGCCGTACCAGGACCACAACTCTCAGGTACATTTAGTGCAGATAAGAAAAGCAGGAAAGGAATTTCTTCACAGTGAGAGCTCCTGCTTCAAGGACAGCGGACGACCCCCCACAGAGGAAGTTTGGTAGGGAATGTGTCATCCAGCCGGGAAGGCGGCAGTGCGGCACCGTGGGGAGGGCATGGGTTAGGGACACCTGCTTCTCACTCTGCCGCTACAGTGTCCAGTCCGCACAGCTTTGGGCCAGGACTCAGTTCTCATGAGTCAGTCCTTCTCTGTAAAGTGGAGACAGCCACCGTCATCCCTCCCCTCCTTACTGAGGTATTGTGAAGATCAATTTAGTTACACTAAGACATAGTATAAATACCATATGCTGATTCAAAGAGCATTAATTCCACATGCATACCTGCCCTTTGGGATTGCATGAGTAAGTCCTTTAGGATTCCCCACGTGCCCTCAGCTTTGAAGCAGGGAAGGGTGGTAAAGCAGGTGTTCACGGAGCACCAAGTTGTGAGCCTCATACTCTGACAGGAGCTACAAGGGGTAACAATAAAGAAAAAATGTATATGGTGACCCTAAACTTAAGGACTTCATAATCTAGTCATGGAGAAGATATGGATATAAAAGAAATAAATACTGAAAAAATCAAGATGACCTAGATTAAGGCCACTTAGGTGAGACCGAAGATGATTCATACATCACAGGGGTGAAGGGTGGGTGGTGCCGAGGCAAGGCTTTGTGGGAAAATGTCCACGGGCTGGGTGAAGGTGTGGGCATCTGGAGAAACCGAACTAGGGGAAAGCTCCTCCCTTAGTTGAGCCGTTCTTAAATTGATTGGTGTTCAAAGAAACTGAGGCATAGTAAAATTTTTAAGAGTTTGAGCAAAAATTGATTTGAACTGACCAATGTCTGATCTCCAAGGAGCTCTAAGGAGCTGGACAAAAGGAAAGACTTTTACAGACACAAGGGAGAGGGAACAGGGAAATGATGCTAGGGAAGAAAGAAAAAAATTGGGTTGGTTATAAGTTACTCTCCTTCAGGGGATGGCAGGGATCCGTCGGGCAGATTACCTAACTCCTTCCGATCGGGGGACTCCTGATGGACCAGATTAAAATTCCATGTCTGGGAGAGCTGGAAGTGTAATCAAGTTACGTTTTGGCTTGTAATGTGGGGCTTAGCATGCACAGCTCCGTTTTGGACCCGTTCGTTGCCTTATTTTTACTAGGGAAGAACAACAAAGGAATAGGAGGGACACCAAGTGATGGGATCCAAAATCCAGATCCTAGCACAAGGGTTCCTCTCTTCTTAGGGGTGGACATGCTGGCAAACGTATAAGGAAACGTGGTCGGTGAAGCTTGCTGCAGGGCAGGATACAAAACTCTAGGTGTTTGGGCCGACGAGCTTGGTCGAGGAGGGGCGGTTGACGAGGAACCACAGTGAAACACTCGTGCGTGGAGTTCAGGAGAGAACGTCTTACTGGACCACATTTCATGCTGGCAAGTGTCCAAGTCTTTAAAAATGATGAACATTTTTGAGTCTGTAACATGTACAAAATCAGTACAGTTGCAAAGATAAAATCTTTACAAAAGTCCTACTTTGGTAGAACGCCCCATGCGCTAGCTTGCTATGTCTCCAGTCTCCAGATGATAAAATTAACGCACGAGAGCAGCGGATTCACTTGCCCACGTAAGTGGCGGAGCTATGATTCCAAGAGGCAGACATTCAATCGTTTTTTTTTTCTTTTTTTCTTTTCGTGAGCTACTTGTTCATTCATATGCTGATGGCTTGCAACACTTTTATGGCAGAAATGGCTAAAATTGGAGATCCACTCTGTGATTCTGTTTTCTCTACGAGCTGGAATGTAATCCCTATTGTTCTCTTTTAGCAACAGAACACTTGAGAGCTAAACGTGTTCACTGTGGGACGTGCAACGTCCACTGTAGGATCGTGGTTTGAAAACCACTGTAAAGCAAGTCAAAAACTTTGAGAAAGGCAAGAGCAAGGATCCTTGTCTGGCACCAAGAACATTGCTGGCAGCAAATTGGCTTTCTCTAGCAGTCTTGCAACGCTCAGGGTTGGGACCCCAGGGAGCACCAAGAAAATGGCTGTTGGACTCCTTGGGAGGCTCAGTCAGCATTAAAGACAGTTGGATAAAATATGGTTTTAACAATTGTGACATTGTTTTTAAACATCGCCTTGAATTCCAGCTGGCAGCTCTGAACAGTTCTGCCTCTGTTTTCATCACAAACTGCAAATCTTCCAATGTCAAAGGTGAACCACTGGGCCCCCCCGACCGCAGCAATCCCTGTCCCTGAAGGATGTGTGCGGGCTGCGTGAGCCTGAGCTGCCCACAGGATGGGGATGAGGGGGCCACAGCTCGCAGGCTCGAGAGATGACATCTTCTCTTTCCCTTTGACCCAGACTCTGTTTCTCATCCCTGGAGGTCCTGTTCTGTTCCAGAAATGTGCTCGTGGGTCATGGTGCAACTCAGCGTGGCTGAAATATTACTCAGGAAATAGATGTGCTTTTCTGTTTTTGTTTTGGTTGCTTAGTTTTGTTTTTGGAGAAATGTTGAGGGTTTTGTAGAAACTTTCTGATTTTGCTAGGAAAAATCTTAAAAATGAGTAACATCGAAAAGTGGGGAAATTCGGACAGTAGGTCTTTTTTTTTTTAATTTATTTATTTGTTAAAGAGAGAGAGAGCGCGAGCACAGGCAGACAGAGTGGCAGGCAGAGGCAGAGGGAGAAGCAGGCTCCCCGCCGAGCAAGGAGCCCGATGTGGGACTCGATCCCAGGACGCTGGGATCATGACCTGAGCCGAAGGCAGCCGCTTAACCAACTGAGCCACCCAGGCGTCCCCGGACAGTAGGTCTTTAAGGCAATGTCTACTTACCCCAAGACCAGACCAGAGGAGACATTAAATTTTCAAAATCCTGAAATAGGATTTACTACAATCCCAAGAAGTCCCCCATTCAGGGCTCTTTGTTTGTTGTTCGCTTTTTTCCTTCTGTGCTATAAGCCTCTCAGTCGCAGGCAGCTGTGGGAAAACGGAACTAGTAGGCAAAATGTAGCCCCTCACTCAGCTGAATTAAAAGGTTCTGGGGCTCCCGATGCCTGCTCAGACTGTGCACCCGCAGAAAGGGAGGGGCAGAGCAGTGAAGCCTGAGTCATCACCGCAAGTAAAAAATAAGCAAAAAATGAGGAAAAAGATTAGAAATGACAGAGAATGCACACAACAGTAGCATAAACCAACCACGTCTCCGATACAACAGCCCACCAGGTGGTCCCCCACTCCAGGAGTGGAGGGAGACGATTTGGAAATCATCATGACGAAGTAAGGGGAGGTTCGTTTCTGGAGATTAGTTGTGAGGACCACTGTTGCAGGCAGGCCCCAGAGAAATAATAAATTCCATAAAAGATGCAGGGGACGGAAGAACAGAGATGATTCCTAGAGATCCGGCCAGAACTTCTTACGTTCAGTGACACCTCTGAGGGAGAAAGCTGGTGTTTCAGACACTTCCTGTTCCTTGCCGGCCTCAGCTGGATGATTTCGGAGGCCGCTCTGGCTCGGAAGCACAGGCCCCTTCCTTTGCATATACCCAAGTGTGCGGAAGGGAGCAGTGATCATATTACCCGTGGCCCATCCCCACGTCTCCATGGCTTCAAATTACCTATGATGATAATAATCCTCTTTGTCCGGATTGTGCAATCACCTCAATTCTCCGTTTCCATGGTGCAGGTCACGGTCACCCTTTACTTTCGCCCCCAAGATAAATGGCCAGCCCAAAGTGTGCTGAGAGGGAACAACCGAGTGGAGAGAGAAGTGGATTCCCTGGGAAAGTGAGCAGAGACCGTTGTGGCAAATTTGGAAGAGGGGCCTCAGCTGTGCTTCCCACTGGACAAGAGCATTGGCCCTTTTGGCGCATAGGGACCTCATGTAACACAGGGTGGCCAACCGTCTCGGCTTGCCCAGATTACCCCCGTTTCAGCACAGAACGTCTCTTCTCTCTCTGGGGGATGCAGAAAGGCCCAGCGGCCATGGATATGGAAAATTAGGGGGAAAGTACAAAACCCATACAACAGCCCAAAACATTGGGCTGAAACTACACCGTTTCTGATGACAAATGACAGGTCACCCACCTCCTGGGGCAGCTGCTGGTGCTTATTTCCCCATGATGCCACCTTAGTCTGGGCTGCTGTCACAGAATGCCACCCACCGAGTAGCTTACGAACAACGGGAAGTGATTTCTCACACGCCCTACGCCAGGTCGAGGCGCTGGCAGATTCGGTGTTTGCTGGGAGCCCCCTGCCCAGTTCACAGACGGCGTCTTTTCTCTGTCCTCACGTGGCCGAAGAGGAGAGGGAGCCCTCTTGGGGCTCTTTGGTAGAGGCAGGAAGCCCACGGGAAGGGCCCCGTCCTCACACCCTAAGCACCTCCCGACGGCCCTCCCTCCTCAGAGCGTTGCCACGGGCGGTAGCGGGCGCTGTGTGAGTCCGAGGGGCGCAGACATGCAGGCCACAGCGGCCGCTGGTGCGGGGCCGCTGCCTGCAGGTCCCCGCGCTGGATCGGCCACGGCCGAATTACTCCGAGCGACTCGTGAGCAGTTCCGGCGCCCGGTAATCACGAGCCTTAACAGTCCCCCTTTCACTTTGCCCCGGATCAATTATCGTGCTCTTTATCGGAATAAACCTCGTCTCATTTTTCACACTGTGACGACTGTGATCCCGTTTTCTAAGAGTTCGGGTAATGAAAACGAGAGTGAGTCCAATGCCGACTGCAGCGTGACATGGAAATTGCTAGAAAAGAAGGTTAAATGACTCATATTTTAAGGACAGAGGGAAGGACAGGTACAGTGGGACTGGGAGCGCTGAGTAACCCGTGCGGAGCCCAGACAGCGCCTGCAGGGAGAGCCTGGGGCTGGGCGCAAAGGGACGTTTGCGGTGAAAGGCGACGCGGAGACCAGATCTCCCGGTTCAGGAAGAGGCGGGCACGCTTAGCTCTCGGTGAAGAGACTTTGCTTTCCCGGGTCCCTAAAAGGACACCAATGCTCAGTTGACGAAGCAACTGCACAAATGAGGAGACGTTGTCCTGCCTCTCAGCGCCACCGTGACCGAGCAGATGTATGTCCGCCTCGGGCCACGACCAAAGTGCCTGTTGTTGAAAAAGAAAATTTTCATGACAAATGTGCTGGCCCCTTAGCGTGCAGACTTGCCCCCGTCAGATCTTGCGCAGGACCGTGCTGTCCACCGCCGATGGCGAGTGGAGTCGAACGGAGGCAACAAAAGGTGTTCTTTCTCGTTCTCCAGACCTTCGGTTTGAAAAACGAATTTTCCAATCATTCTCTTGAATTCTGTGAGGATTTTAAAGAAAACAGAAAAAAAAGATTCTTGATCTCTGAACACAAAGTAGACCGAGCAAATCTGCATAGTTTGGCAGACGTTGCGAATGTGAACCTTGGCCAGTTCCGTTCGGTCCCTATACTTCTCACAGAAGAAAACGGGAGATTTGGTCGCTCGTGCCCTGCGCCCCGGGTACACGCACTAAGAGCAGCCGTGGCTGACTTGTCTGTGGCACTGGGGCCCTCAGCGTGGACGTTTCTCCTCTCAGGAGTTTTCCACTTTCCTGGAAATGTGCAGGAGCCGCTGACGAGTGCTCGCGGGCACGGAGCGGACAGCCCCTCCCGCGTGTGTCTGAAGGGAGCCGTCGTTGTCGCCGTCGCCGCCACGGGCCGCCCAGTACCTCACGCCTTTTGCTACGCTCTCCCTCAGCAGACGCTGTGGACGTGGCCGTCGAAAACCACGTCGGGGACCCTCTTCGCGCGCTTCCTTTCAAGAAGCAGAGGGTCCCTGCGCCCCCGAGGACAGCGTGGCCCGGTGAAGCACCGTCGGCGGCAGCTGCTCTTCCGGGCCCACGCCGCACAGAGGACCTGGACACGTGCGTGTTCCGTGTCACCTGTGAGCTCTGTGAGCATCTCATGTATCCGCAGGCTCGGGACGTCCCCAGCCATTTCTCCGTCAACAAGCAGGTGACCCTCGGCCAGCCGGCGGGGAGTCTGCCGCGGCGCACGGGGCTGTCGGGTCCCCCGCGCCGCGTCGGGGTCGGTGGCCGGGGACCGCCGCAGGCCACGGCGTTGACCGGAGCTGGTGGCGTGCACGTGGCCGCAGGGGCCGCTGGCAGACACCCGCGGCGATGGGGCCGGGGCTGGCGGCCAGGGCCAGGGCACGCTGGTGACCGGGCTGGGCGTTTGGCGAGCCCGGTGCTGGCTGCTGGCTTTTGTCGCGGGAGCGTGGCCACGGAGGCTCCGGACAGAGGTCAGGCTGAGGGCACGCAGGCCTGCGGCCAAAAGACCAGGGACAGGGGAGGGAAGTCACGCGGGCCACCAACCACGGGCCACACAAGCAGCTGCGGGGCCGAGCCGTCCGCCGGGGCCGAGCCGTCCGCCAGGGCCGTGGCGTGAGAGCGGGCAAGGGCGCGGCGTCTGCCGTCGTGGTGCCCGTCCTCGGCGGCTTCAGGGATGAACTCTGCGGCGTCTGTCTGCGAAGCAGGCCACCGGGGACGGCGGCAGCTGCCACGGGCAGCCCCTGCTTTCCTCCTTGTCCCCAGCTGCCCGCGGGAGCCGCCGCTTGGCCGGCCTGGGTGCGGCGACGTCGGAGCGGGGCCTTCTCTGGAGCCCGGGGCTCGCCTCGGTCCTCCGGCCGGGGACGCCGCTCCTTTCTGGTGCCGAGCAGGGCTGGCTCGGGAAGGACGATGCGGGCCAAATGCAGTGACTTTTCCCTCCTTTGCGGGGCCACCCTCAGGGCGTCTCTGTTCCACGATGTTGCTCCAGTTTCTTAAGTGGACGCCAGGGCTCTGCCAGCGCCGTTGTCGCCGCAGGAGGCTCCCTGAGTGCTGGTCCCGGCCGGGGCGCAGGGGCTGGGCTCGCCCCAGCTGAGCCCTGAGATGACTGCAGGTCCGGCTAAGGGCTCGGCGACGATCCCAGGAAAGACCGGGAACCAGGGGCACGGGCGAGGCTGTGCTGATCCACAGAAACCCTAAAACAGCCACCGTGGTAGCGGCCAGGTGCGCGGTTTGTCACGTGGCCACAAACAACTAAGACAGTGTCCAGTCTCTCGAAGCTCCTGCCGCGGAAGTCGCTGTGCAGCCCAGCGCGTCCCTCTTGCCCCAGAACGGGCGGGGGACGTCCCAGCGCTCAGCTCCAACCACCCGCCCGAGCTCTGAGCGCGTCTCCCCGCCTCCCCCGCGCCTCACCCCACCCGTCGGGCCCTGCCTCCTCCGGACTCTGCAGCGTCTCCCTCTCGGCCTCCAGGGCCCCGTCCAGTGCTCCCGACGCTCCCGTGACAGCCGCGCCCTCGACGGGCACGTCCCCCTCGTGGCTTCTCCAGCCGGTCTCTCTTCCTTCTAAGCTGACCTTAATACAACTCTCTTCATTTCCTCAGGTCCCACTTGCAAACATCATACTGCCCCCACGTGAGAGATTTTCGCTCCGATTTCCCGGACTCTGTGAACTTAACTGCAGGGGCTCATGGAGTGCCCACTGGACAGCCCAGTGCCCTCGGACTTGGCTCAAAGCTGAAATCCTTCCCAAACCCGGTGTTCCTCCTGCTTCTCTTTCAGGAATGGTCCCAGCATTCACAGGGCCTGAAGCCCTGCTGTCATTCTCTCTCTGTCACCTTGTGTCTGTCCTCACGAGCACCAAGCTAAGCTCCACCCACCCCCTTCTGCCTCCATCGCTCCGGAACTCCAGGCTTGCATAATTCCTCACAGTCTCTTGAACAAACTTTCGAGAATCCCTTGCTTCTGGGATTTTTACATGCTCCTTTTTCACTCCATCCCCTTCCCCAATGAACTCCTAACTTTCTCAGAGGTTTTCCCTAAATGCCCCAGACTGGGTTGGGTACCCCCACTCTGCAACCCCGTAGCTTCTTGGGCTTAGCCTTATCATAGAACTTATCACGTCATTTGGTAATGACTTCATTTTGTCTGCTATATTTTATAAATGTATTTCCTCACTGCTATGTCCCCAACATCTAGGTCATACCTTTCACTGAAAGGTACCTTTCAGTACCTTTCACAGCAGTCACATAATAAATGTTAATTTGTGTTTATAAATAAGTGATATGAGGCTATGTATTAGTTTTTTAGGGCTATCCTAATAAATTACCACAAATCTGGTGGCTTAAAACAACAGAAATATATTCTCTCCCAGGTCTGGAGATGAGAAGCTGGAAACCAAGGTGCCGGTGGGGTCGTGCTCTCGAGTGGAAAATCCTTTCTTGCCCTTCCAGCACATGGAGCCTCTGGCAATCCGTGGCTTGTGGCAGCAACATCGCATTCTCTAACCCCACCATGACTCCATCTAACTCCTTCACGTGAACTTCTTCCCTATGTCTCTGTGCTTCTTTTCTGTCTCTTATGAGGATACACATGGTTGGATCTAGAGTTCACCCTGGTCTAGGATGAGCTCAAGATTCTTACCTTAATTACATCTGCAAACACCCTTATTCCCAATAAGGGCACATTCTGAGGTTCTGGATGGACATAATTTAAGGGGTCCTCTATTTGACCCACCACATTCTACACTCTGGCCTCTGACTTCATGTCTGTTCCCTGTAAAAAATACATTCGCTCCATCCTCCCTATCCCCAAAGTCTTAACTCATGAGCAACATCAACTCTAAGTCCAAGGTCTTCTATAAATATCATCAGTTCAAAAGCTCCCCCAGTTCCATCACCTACATCGTTTCAGTCAGGTATGAGTGAGACTCTAGGACCCATGCATCCCACAGCAAAATTCCTCTCCATCTGTGGACTTGTGAACCAGAAGACAGACTATCTACTTCCAGGACACGATAGTGGTGTAGGTGTAGGGTAGACGTTCTTACTCCGAAAGGGAGAAATTGGAAGTAACTGAGGGATCACTGGCCCCAGTAGAGCTCAAAACCCAAGGAGGAAAATTCCTTTAGATTTCAAGACCTGCGAATTGTCCTCCGTGGCTTAAGGCTCCCGCCTCTGGGCACACAGCCAACATCAGCACCTGCCCCCATAGCAACCCCACTGTCCTCTGCGCCCCGGGGAGCTGCTCCCATGCCCTCAGCCCCTGGGATTCCATCTCCCTCCTGCTCCTTGAAGAAGAGCGCCTGTTTGCAGCCTTGCAGCTCATGTCCTATTTATTGAATTTTGGAAAGCTGACGACCTTTTTTTTTTCTTTAATTCTGTTTGGTTACTATCCTTCCTGTTACAACTTGGAAGTGTTTCTGCTGGCGTTCCCAAAAGTCTATGGTTCCCCCATGTATGTCAATGGATCCATTCATTAAACAAGATTTCCCCCTGAATAACCCCATCCCTATCCCAGAATCCTTCTGATGGCTAATTGGATCCAAGCCACATACCTGATCTCTTCAACAAAAGGTTGTCCAGCCATACCCTTGGCCTTCTCTCCAGAATACTTTTACTCAACAGTGAACTTCTTAATTTCAGCATCCTTCACATTCTGAATAGTTTGAGAACCTCTCAGATCACCAAATGTTGGTTCTTTTGTGTTTAACATTTTCCCCTCAAATGCTCATTCTTCTCTCATTTGACTATAAGCAACAAGGGGAAAACAGGCTGCAACTTTCATACTTTGCCTGGAAATCTCACAAAATATCCAAATTCAGCATTTACAAGTTCTGCTTTCCAACCAACAGTAGAACGCAATCCAGCCAAGTTCTCTGTCACTTGATAAAAACAACAGTTTTTTTTCTCCAGTTTTAAATGATATGTATGTACCTCATTTCCTTCAGAGATCTCACCAGAAACACAATTAACTTTTGTCTTTCTACCAACAGTCTCTTCAAGGCAGTCTGCGATATTCCTATCATGTCTCCACAAACTCTTCCATTATCTAGTCCTAATTCTGAAGGAATTAGGAATTCCTAATTCCACTTCCACACTTGTAGGTATTTGTGACAGCAGCTCTCCACCACTTGGGACAAAAAAAAAAAAAAAAAAGCATTGTAAGGTTCTAGAAGAGAAACAACCAATAAGACAATATATCCTGACACTCTGCTGTGGTCAACAGGCAGGATTTCTTCTAGGGGTGGCTCGGTGGGTTAAGCCTCTGCCTTCAGCTCGGGTCGTGATCTCAAGGTCCTGGGATCGAGCCCCGCATCGGGCTCTCTGCTTGGTGGGAAGTCTGCTTCCCCTCCTCTCTCTCTGCCTGCCTCTCTGCCTGCTTGTGATCTCTCTGTCAAATATATAAATAAAATCTTTTTAAAAAAAGAATTTCTTCTAGATTTCAGGGAAATCTCAGTTTTGCTCTAAAATCTCCCAACTGATTCAATAAAGCCCACACATCATCAAAGATAGTCTTTAAAATCAACAGACTGTGGATCTTAACCACAACTACAAGATGCCTTCACAATACCACCGAAATTTGTGCTAAATTAAGTAACTTGAAACCATAGCCAAGCCAAGCTGGCGTATTAAGCAGGTATATCACTAGTGAGGTAGGAAGTAGCACAGAGGATTTAGTTCTCTCTGACTTATGTGGTCATTTATATGATAACATGAAGATGTTCACAACATGAATATGTTAGATCACATTCGATAGAAAACATACTTAAAGAGAACCACCTATGGAAGTGCAAACTTCATGATTTCCTTCACCAAAGAATAAGAGAACCCCACAGAATTATCACATATTAGCTATTGTTATCACTTTGCACTGCTTCCCCTGGCTGGTGAATTAAAAGAACCGAGGAGGATAGGGCAAAACGAAGGGTCAGCCCCCGTTCTGTGCCTCAGATGCTTGAAATGGGGCCCATGTTAAAATGTTACATTCTGGGGGGCACCTGGGTGGCTCAGTCGGTTAAGCATCTGCCATCAGCTCCGGTCATGATCCCAGGGTCCTGGGATCGAGCCCCATGTCAGGCTCTCTGCTCAGAGGGGAGTTTCTTCTCCCTCTCCCCCACCCCCACTCTCTGTCAAATAAATAAATAAAATTTAAAAATAAAATAAAACAAAATGTCACATTCTGGGATGGGAAAGAAGCAAGATGGCAGAGGACTGGCAGACTGAGATGACATCGGTCGCAGGAGTTCCGCTCGACGGTTCGCAAACCATTCGGAACACCTACAAACTCAACAGGAGATGGAAGAGAAGAAGAGCAGCAGTTCTAGAAAGAGAAAATCGACCACTTCCTGAAAGGTAGAAGTGCGGAGAAGTGAATCTGAAGTGATGTGAAGACAGACCGCAGTGGGAGGGCCCAACTCCTGGCAAGCAGAGGAGCAACGGAGCACAAAATCCAGACGTTTAGAAGTCTGCTCCACTGAGGGATGTCGCTCCAGAGGCTAAGCAGGGGTGAAGCCCTCACGGGGACAGTGTGGTCTCAGGTCCCACGGGGTCACAGAAGGATCGGGGGTGTCTGAGTGCAGCAGAGCTCGCAGGTATTGGAGCGGGGAAGCCGGCTACAGAGACAGAGCCGAGGACTGAGCTCTCAGGTCTGGGTTACCTTCAACTGTGATCTGTGGCACGGTCAGGCCACTGCTCTTTGGGCAGGGACCCCACAAGTGGCAGATCCAGGGAGACCCCACGGAAGAGCAGAGCGGCAGTAATCTGCTGGGTCTGGACACCAAATGGGGCCACGTGCCAGAGACAGAAACGCTCGGTCACAGGCCGGGGAAGCTCGGAGCCCGGCTGGAGACCAGGAACACGGGAGGGATTAATGGGTTTTCTCTGAGGCCGCACTGAGGAGCAGGACCCCGAGCTCTCGGCTCCTCCGGCCGGAGACTGGCGGCCGCCATCTTCATTCCCGTCCTGCAACGCGGTACGGAAAGCGCTCAGGGAACAAAAGCTCCGAGCGCGAACCCGAGCAGATCGCTTAGCCCGGCCCCGGCAAGGGAGGTGCGGTTCCACCTCCGGGAAAGACACCTGAGAGTCAAGGCAACAGGCCCCTCCCCCGGAAGATCAGCAAGAACATCCAGCTGAGACCAAGTTCACTGATGAATGAGAACTGCAAAATATTAATGCTAGGGGAAAACAGTACATAGAATTCTTGGCTTTTTCCCCATGATCCTATAGAATTGCAAAGTTAAATTTACTTTATTTTATTTTTCTTATTCTATTTTTTCTTAAATTTTCCTCTTTTAACTACTTTATCTTATCAATACCTTTTCAAAAATGCCTTTTTAAATTTTCACTGTTATACTCCTATTTCATCCCTTCATGTATTTAACCTTATTTTTTGTATACATATAGGCTTTTTTTCCTTAAAATTTTGGGATATGGTTTCTTCTAATAGATCAAAATATAGCTTAAATCTAGCTTCACCCTGATCACATCCACTCCTTTTTTTTTCCAACCAACATCTATCAATTCATTTTTTAGACTCTTCTTTAATTTTCATGTTTACAGTCATAGTCCATCCCTTCATCATGTTTGCCTTTATTTTTGTAGATATATAAGTTTCTCTTTAATATTTTGGGAGGTAGGGGCGCCTGGGGGCTCAGTGGGTTAAGCTGCTGGCTTCGGCTCAGGTCATGATCCCAGAGTCCTGGGATTGAGTCCTGCATCCGGCTCTCTGCTCAGTGGGGAGCTTGCATCTTCCCCTCTCCCTCTCTCTCTGTTTGCCTCTCTGCCTAACTTGTGATCTCTGTCTGTCAAATAAATAAATAAAATCTTAAAAAAATATATTTGGGGAGGTAGTTTCTTCTAAGAGACCAGAATACACCCAAAATCAAGTGGGTGGCTCTGTTCTATTCACCAGTCTAATATATATATTTTTTATTTTTCCCCCCTTTCTTCTCCCCCTAGCTTTGGGTCTGTCCTGATTTGTTTAGGATATACGTTTCTGGGGTCTTTGCCACCCTTTTAGTATTTTACTCTCTCATTCATATATTCTTATCTGGATAAAATGACAAGTTGGAAAAACCACCAAAAAAAGGAGCAAGAGGCAGGACAAACAGCTAGGGACCTAATCAATATGGACACTGGTAATATGTCAGAACTAGAGTTCAGAATGATTATCAAGGTGCTAGATGGGCTCAAAAAAGGCATGGAAGATATTAGAGAATACCTTTCTGGAAAAATAAATTCCCTTTATGGAGAAATAAAAGAACTAAAATCTAACCAAGTTGAAATCAAAAAAGCTATTAATGAGGTGCAATAAAAAATGGAGGCTCTTAGTGCTAGGATAAATGAGACAGAAGATAAAATTAGTGATATAGAAGACCAAAGGATGGAGACTAAAGAAGCTGAGCAAAAGAGAGACAAACAACTACTGGAACACAAGGTGGATACTTGATAAGTGATACCATAAGATGAAACAATATTAGAATAATTAGGATCCCAGAAGAAGAAGAAAGAGAGGGGCAGAAGGTATACTGGAGCAAATTATAATAGAGAATCTCCCTAACTTGGCAAAGGGAACAAATATCAAAATGCAGGAGGCACAGAGAACCCCCTCAAAATCAATAAAAATAGGTCCACACCTCATCAGCTAATAGTAAAACTTACAAGTCTAAGTGACAAAGAGAAAATCCGGAAAGCAGCAAGCGACAAGAGGTATGTAACAGACAAGAGGTCTGTAACATACAATGGTAGAAATATTAGATTATTAACAGATTTACCCACAGAGACCAGGCAGGCCAGATAGGATTGGCATGATATATTCAGAGCACTAAATGAAAAATATATGCAGCCAAGAATACTATATTCAGCTAGGCTTTCATTGAAAATAGAAGGAGAGAGAAAAAGCTTCCATGAAAAACAAAAATTGAAAGAATTTGCAAACCCCAAAACAACCCTACAGGAAATATTGAAAGGAGGCCTCTAAGCAAAGAGAGAGCCTAAAAGTAACAGACCAGAAAGGAACAGAGACAATACACAGTAACAGTCACCTTGCAGGCAATAAAATGGCAATACATTCATATCTTTCAATAGTTACCCTGAATGTAAATGGGCTAAATGCCCCAATCAAAAGACACAGGGTATGAGAATGGATTAAAAAACAAGACCCAGTGGGTCTTAACCCAGCTCAGTGGGTTAAGCCTCTGCCTTCGACTCAGATCATGATCTCAGGGTCCTGGGATCGAGCCCCGCACATCGGGCTCTCTGCTCAGCCAGGGAGCCTGCTTCCCGCTCCCCCCCCCCCACACCTGCCTCTCTCTGCCTACTTGTGATCTCTCTGTCAAATAAATAAATAAATATTTTTTTAAAAAAAACAAGACCCATCAATATACTGTCTACAAGAAACTCATTTTAGACCCAAAGACACCTCCAGATTTAAAGTGAGGGGGTGGAAAACAATTTACCATGATAATGGACATCAAAAGAAAGCTGGGGTGGCAATCCTTATATCAGATATTTTAGATTTTAAGCCAAAGACTATAATAAGAGATGAGGAAGGACAATATATCATACTTAAAGTGTCTGTCCAACAAGAAGATCTAACAATTTTAAATTGCCCCCAACAAAGGAGCAGCCAATTATATAAATCAATTAATAACAAAATCAAAGAAATGCATTGACAATAATAGTAGGGGACTTAAACACCCCCCTCACTGAAACAGACGGATCATCTAAGCAAAAGATCAACAAGGAAATAAAAGCTTTAAATGACACACTGGACCAGATGGACATCACAGATCTATTCAGAACATTCCATCCCAAAGCAAGAGAATACATATTCTTCTCTAGTGCACATGGAACATTCTCCAGAATAGACCACATCCTGGGTCACAAATCAGGTCTCAACTGGTACCAAAAGTTTGGGATCATTCCCTGTATATTTGCAGACCACAATGCTCTGAAGCTAGAACTCAATCACAAGAGGAAAGTTGGAAAGAACCCAAATACATGGAGGCTAAAGAACATCCTACTGAAGAATGAATGGGTCAACCAGGAAATCAAAAGAGAATTAAAAAAATTCATGGAAACAAATGAAAATGAAAACACAACTGCTCAAAATCTTTGGCACACAGCAAAGGTCCTAAAAGGAAAGTATATAGCAAACAAGCCTTTCTCAAGAAACAAGAAAACTCTCAAGTACACAACCTAACCCTACACCTAAAGGAGCTAGAGAAAGAACAGTAAAGAAAGCCCAAATCCTGCAGAAGAGAGAAATAATAAAGATCAGAGCAGAAATCAATGAAATAGAAACCAAAAGAACATTAAACAGATCAATGAAACTAGGAGCTGGTTCTTTGAAAGAATTAATAAGATTAATAAACCCCTGGCCACACTTATCAAAAAGAAAAGAGAAAGGACCCAAATTAACAAAATCATGAATGAAAGAAGAGAGATCACAACCAACACCAAAGAAATACAAACATTTATAAGAACATATTATGAGCAACTATATGCCAGCAAATTTGAGAATCTGGAAGAAATGGATGCATTCCTAGAGACATATAAATTACCACAACTGAACCAGGAGGAAACAGAAAGCCTGAACAGATCCATAACCAATAAAGAGATTGAAGCAGTCATCAAAAATCTCCAAACAAACAAGAGCCCAGGGCCAGATGGCTTCCCAGGGGGAAATCTACCAAACACTTAAAGAATTAATACCTAGTCTCCTGAAACTGTTCCAAAAAACAGAAATGGAAGGAAAACTTCCAAACTCATTTTATGAAGCCAGCATTACCAAAGACCCCATCAAAAAGGAGAATTACAGACCAATATCCTTGATGAACACGGATGCAAAAATTCTCACCAAAATACTAGCCAATAGGATCCAACAGCACATTAAAAGGATTATCTACCACTACCAAGTAGGATTTATTCCTGGGATCCAAGGTTGGTTCAACATCTACAAATCATTCAATGTGATACGATACATTAATAAAAGAAAGAACAGAACCGTATGATGTTCTCAATAGATGCTGAAATATCATTTGACAAATACAGCATCCTTTCTTTATCAAAACTCTTCATAGTGTAGGGATAGAGGATACATACCTCAATATCATCAAAGTCATCTAGAAAAACCCACAGGGAATATCATTCTCAATAGGAAAAAACTGAGAGCTTTTCCCCTTAAGGTAAGGAACATGGCAGGGATGTCCACTATCACCACCACTATCCAACAGAGTACTAGAAGTCTTAGCTTCAGCAATCAGACAATGAAAAGAAATAAATGGCATCCAAATCAGCACAGAAGAAGTAAAACTCTCACACTTTGCAAATGGCATGATACTTTATGCGGAAAACACAGAAGACTCCACTCCAAAACAGTTGGAACTCATACAGGAATTCAGTAAAGTGTCAAGATATAAAATCAATGCACGTAAATCAGTTGCATTTCTATACACCAACAGCAAGAGAGTAGAGAAATTAAGGAGTCCATCCCACTTACAATTACACCCAAAACCATAAGATACCTAGGAATAAACCTAACCAAAGAGGCAAAGAATCTGTATTCAGAAAACTATATCCTAGAATCTGAGGAAAGAGACTGAGGAAGACACAAAGAAATGGAAAAATGTTCCATGCTCATGGATTGGAAGAACAAATATTGTGAAAATGGCTATGCTACCTAAAGCAATCTACACATTGAATGCAATCTCTATCAAAACACCATCATTTTTTTTTCAAAGAAATGGAACAAATAATCCTAAAATTTATATGGAACCAGAAAAGGCCCCAAATAGCCAGAGGAATGTTGAAAAAGAAAGCCAAAGTTGGTGGCATCACAGTTGCAGACTTTAAGCTCTATTACAAAGCTGTCATCATCAAGACAATATGGTACTGGCACAAAAACAGACACATAGATCAATGGAACAGAATAGAGAGCCCAGAAATAGACCCTCAACTCTATGGCCAACTAGTCTTTGACAAAGCAGGAAAGAATGTCCAATGGAAGATAGACAATCTATTCAACAAATGTAGTTGGGAAAATTGGACATCCACATGCAGAAGAATAAATCTAGACCATTTTCTTACTCCACATACAAAAAACAGACTCAAAATGGAGGAAAGACCTCAATGTGAGAAAGGAATCCATCAAAATCCTCAAGGAGAACGCAGGCAGCAACCTCTTCAACCTCAGTCACAGCAACGTCTTCCTAGAAACATCGCCAAAGGCAAGGGAAGCAAGGGCAAAAATGAACTATTGGGACTTCATCAAGATCAAAAGCTTTTGCACAGCAAAGGGAATGGTCGACAAAACCAAAAGACTACTGACAGAATGGGAGAAGATATTTGCAAATGTCATAACAGAAAAAGGGCTAGTATACAAAATATAGTAAGAACTTATCAAACTCAACTCCCAAAGGACAAATAATCCAATCAAGAAATGGACAGAGGACATGAACAGACTTTTCTGCAAAGAATCCAAATGGCCAACAGACACATGAACAAGTGCTCTATATCATTCAGCATCAGGGAAATACAAAGCAAAACCACAATGAGATACTACCTCACACCAGTCAGAATGGCTAAAATTAACAAGTCAGGAAATGACAGATGCTGGCGAGGATGTAGAGAAAGGGGAACCCTCCTACACTGTTGGTGGTAATGCAAGCTGGTGCAGCCACTCTGGAAACCAGTATGGAGGTTCCTCAAAAAGTTGAAAAAAGAGTTACCCTACGACCCAGCAATTGCACTACTGGGTATTTACCCTAAAGATACAAATAGTGTTCAGAAGGGGCATGTGCACCCAAATGTTTATAGCAGCAATGTCCACAATAGCCAAACTATGGAAAGAACCTAGATGTCCACCAACAGATGAATGGGTAAAGAAGATGTGGTGTATATTACAAGGGAATACTATGCAGCCATCAAAAGAAATGAAATCTTGCCATTTGCGATGATGTGGATGGAACTAGAGGGTATCATGCTTAGTGAAATAAGTCAATTGGAGAAAGACAACTATCATATGATATCCCTGATATGAAGAAGTGGAGAGGCAACGCGGGGGTTTGGAGGGTAGGAAAAGAAAAAATGAAACAAGATGGGATCAGGAGGAAGACAAACCATAAGAGACTCTTAATCTCACAAAACAAACAGGGTTGTTGGGGGGTGGAGGGTAGGGAGAGGGTGGTTGGGTTATGGACACTGGGGAGGGTATGTGCCATGGTGAGTGCTGTGAAGTGTGTAAACCTGATGATTCATAGACCTGTACCCCTGGGGCAAATAATACATTATATGTTAACATAAAATAATTTTAAAAATAAATAAATAAATAAAAACTTTACATTCTGTACTTTACTGCTGAATACTGCAGCTGAAGCTTTCCTTTAAATTCTAACATATCAGTAGGAAGAGCATTTCCATATGTCTCAAATTATGGTTGGAAGTACTAAATAATAATGGTACTTGTAGTTACTAGAACATTGCCTTAGTGTGCTGCTCTGTATTTTATTAAGGTGGTTTTCTAAGAGTTTTCCTACAAATTCTTTGATTTTCATTTGGTTATCATCAGTTTAAAATATGGGCTACATATGTATTCCTGATAGAGTTAAGTAAGTATTGGCAGGACTATGTAGAAGGAGACTTTGACAACATTAGGGGAGGCCACTTGTCACTCAAGGGAGGCCAGCCAACTTCCCTGGAAAAAAACAAAACAAAACAAAACAAAAACACACAACAAAACGAGCCCCTTCCTCTGGGCAGCTGTGTATGGTTCAGGGCCTGGCTCCAGCCGCAAAGGCTCAGAACGTCCACTTCTTCAGTGTCCGGGGATGGATTCAACTGAAGAAGCTGAGCAAAGGCTAATGAAGCTCACAAGAAAACACATTTATAAAGCCAGAATATCAAAGTATGAATTTAATAAAACCACACTGAGTAAACTAGATGTGGCTTCCACCCGACTACCCCTTCTTTTGCAGAAAAGCTTCCTGATTCTAATAAAATGAGATCAAGGGGAACTGAAAGAATCAAATGCTGCGTGGACTTAAGGCTTTGCCGAACTAACGCTTCCATTTCTGCAGCAGGGATTTACCTGTCAGAAGAACCAAAGGCTTGCGTCTATCCATCTAAATCCCTCTTTCCCAGAAAGAGCTTGGATAGCCCGTTGCCAATATCAAGATCCAGCTCTGCTCCCATGGTACTAAGGCGGTTGACTTTCACGTCCAATCTAACTGACGTATTCTTCGGGGACATTAACTTCCCCACTGTGGTTACAGTCGACGGTCATGCTGGTCTGTGAGCCGGTCATCTTCTGGAGGAGGGACCAGTAGTCACTATAATGACCCATCTGAGCACATGCCCTTCACAGTGTCCTTGAGTTTCAGGAGATCATTTGACTAGTCCCAACCCACAAACTTCCCGTGGAAGAGTCAGGTGTCACTTGTAGATTGGAACATTTAAATTCCAGTGTGAAACTCTCCTGAGTTCCCTTTATCTTCCAAGATACCCAGCTATAGCTCTAGAAAAGGTCTGCTCCAGGTCCCGAGAGGAGGAACACTTACCAGTGTTCTTACTTCTCCTTACTTACTTCTCCTCCAAAGAAGGAAAACTCTGTGCACGCAGATAAGTAAGAAGGGACGCTTGAGACTCTCTCTCCCTTCTCCTCCCCCTGATGGCAGCTCAGCACAACCATCTTTTTCTCCTCTGTTACAGAAAAACAAAACAAAACAAAACAAAAAAACGGGGAAGAAACTTTGGAAGGAACTTCCAGATCCAAGACTCTAATTTTGCTATAGTTGAATCAAGATACTGCTTTGACCCTTTTTTTCCCCCCAAGAAAAGTTCAGCTCTCTGTATAGATAAAGGAAGGATATGAGGCATTTTGGTTAAAGTACTTAAGACCTGTGGGTACTATAGAAATGTGATCTCTCACTTTTAGGGACTTTCAATTCGTAAGTCAGAAATGTAATCAAGATGTACTTCAGCAGCCCTGGGTGGCTCAGTGGGTTAAGTGTCTGCCTTCAGCTCAGGTCATGGTCCCAGGGTCCTTGGATTGAGCCCCGAATCGGGCTCCCAGCTTGGCAGGGAGCCTGCTTCTCCCTCTCCCACTCCCCCTGCTTATCTTCCCTCTCTTGCTATCTCTCTCTCTTTGTCAAATAAATAAATAAAATCTCAAAATATATATATGTACTTCAGTGTATAATTTTCAGTGTGACTGTATTTGAAGTCGTAATTATATAAGGGAAATTAGCATCTCCTTTTAGCTCCTTTTCCTTTGAGGTGACTTACTTACATGCTCCAGAAATTAAGGCTATAAATAACAATCACCACAGAAGAGAGGACTGCTGGACAAAAGGCCTTGGGGACATAGCCACCAAGTCCTTCATCTGTGTCTCTGGTCAGCATCCCACGGACACTGGCAGCCAGAAGAAGGCCCATCGCCTGTCTCATTACCATGCTGTGGCCTTTAAGAGATGAGTCAAGGGTTATTTTAACCAATTCCTAGGGATCTGTAGACTAAACACTATTCTTTCATGACTACAATACAAATTTAAGGGTAGAGTGGGCCGAAGATTCAGAAAACCTGGAATTACAAGGGCAATTGAAAATCATCCAGATGGGGCCTCTGGATGGCTCAGTTGGTTAAGCCTCCAGCTCTTGGTTTTGGCTCAAGTCAGGACCTCGAGGTCATGAGATCAAGCCCCACATTAAGCTCTATGCTCAGTGGGGAGTCTGCTTGAGATTCTCTCCATCCTCCTTCCTCTCTGTCCCCCCCACCACCACCACTTGCCTGTGTGCATCACGTGCTCTCTCTCCCTCTCAAATATATAAATCTTTAAAAAATATTTATTTATTTATTTATTTGAGAGGGAGAGAGAGCACGAGAGTGAGCCTGAGTGGGTCGGGGGGGAAGGGCAGAGGCAGAGGGAGAAGCAGGATCCCCACTGAGCAGGGAGCCTGATGTGGGGCTCCATCCCAGGAGCCCCAGATCACGACCTGAGCTGAAGGTAGATGCTTCGCCAACTGGCCACCCAGGCGCCCCAATAAAATCCTTTTTTTTTTTTTTAAATCATCCAGACTAGTCTCAGCCAGTAAGAAATCTCCTCGGTATCCTTGATAAAGTGATGTGTTAAAGGAACCTTGTCTTCAAAGCAACAGTAAACAACCATAATGGCCATGATTTATTGAGTCATTATAAACTAGGGAATGCGTCCTCACAAAAATCCTATGAGAAAAATAACTTTAGTGCCTCCCTTTTACCAATGAAGTCCTGGAGGATTAGAAAAGCTGAAGAATTTCTCTGAGACCTCATATTACTCAAAGCCAGCTCTGGCACTTCCTAAACTTCATGATTATAACCCTTACCTGACGTTGCTCCTAACAGGTAACTATTAAAGACTTTGAAGGTGAAAGTGATATAATGAGGCTTTTGTTTTAAGAGATAACTTTAATAGCATAGAAAGAAAAGAGTTTATATAAAAAGCCAGAGAAAGCTCCACCATCAAAAAGGGAGAGAAAACCAAACTAATGTATCCTATCAAAGTCCAGGTGAGAAACCAAATGGAAAACAAAATTTGCACAGTCTTAAGATGAGAGTTTAACAAGATGAAGAGATGGGATGAAGAGACCTAACTGAAACAATACCATCGATTTTTGTAATTCACACGCCTGTGTATTTCCCATTGGCCTCGTTTCCCTTCCTGGTATCATTCCTGCTCACGACTGTAAACTCCGTGGCCAGCATCAAGCCCAGTGAGGCAGACGCAGGAAGCTGGAAGCTGACTAATGGTTCAGCACGGCCTTCAGTTCTCTCTTGCTATTTGGTTGTTCGGTTTTTTTTTAAAGATTTCATTTATTTATTTGACAGAGAGACAAAGAGATCACAACTGGGCACAGAGGCAGGCAGAGAGAGAGAGAGAGAGAGGAGGAAGCAGGCTCTCCGCAGAGCAGAGAGCCCGATGCGGGGCTCGATCCCAGGACCCCGAGATCACGACCTGAGCCGAAGGCAGAGGCTTTAACCCACTGAGCCACCCAGGCGCCCTGATTTTTTTTTTTTTTTAAGCAGTGTTCTGTTCACTTCAAGGAACCCAATATTGAAGCATTACTCTGAGTAAATATTAACTCACTTATATTTCTAAATGATCTTTATTTTATTTTAATCTCACAACTGCCAAAACTGCTATGTGGAAGACAGATATTTTTTAACAATTCAGCTTTAGGCCCTTCTTGCTGACGACAACAACTAAGTTGGGAACATGGACAGAAAACAGGAGACACTGAGAATTCTCCATCTGAGCCATGGGGCAGCCTCAGGTCGCACCAAGGCCCAAGTTTTCCGAGGACTTTATTTACTTTACTCTATTGTTATCCCTCAAACAGTTGAACAAGTCAGACTCTGAAGGGTTGTTATACATCCTTCTCACACGTATGTATCAAAGGAAACTAAGCAATCGTAAATAACTCTGACCAGAAACGAATAATAAAATTCCTGGCACATACCCTTTTACATGGGGTCAGTATCGAAAGAGAAAGCAGGAAGCAGCCCCTTTCCCCATGATGTGCGCGCGCTATGAGCAGGGAATCGGTGTGGTCAAGTCGGCAATGATCTTTCACGGTATTGGCACCTACTATTTGGAAAGAAAGACCGAATCAGTGCACAGTCTCAGGACAGAACCCAGCCAAAGCTTTTGGAATCACTATGAAGTTGTGAGTCGGTCAACTCATATCTAAGTAACAATTTGATGTTGCAGGCTGCTGAGACATCTTATCAACCCAGAAAGACGAGCAGATTATTTCTCTGACTGATGTCTTTCTGAGACCCACAGTGCAAAGTCTTCTCCAACTCTTTTCACTAAGAGGTCAAGGGTATGAAAGACTTTCTGGAACTGTTAGTTCAGGAAACGTTGGACCTTGTCCTCATGAACTCTTGTTCTGTTGTCCTCACGTTTTAAAGAAAATATTTGCTTTTCCTAAATGAGTCCAAAAATAAATGGTTTATTGACCTGTTTAATTAACTAGTAAATTTAGCGAGGAAACACTTTAAAAAAGAAGAAAAAGAACACTTGAACAAGTAGTGAAGAGAGTTATGCGGGAATTACCCCTTCGAAACCCTTGCCACATTCCCGTATGACGAACGTCACCGCTCGAGGACAGGGAGCCGCAGTCCCGCATGAGCACAGCCCTCGCCGGCCCCACAGCCCAGGGCCTCACACTCCTGTCGATCGACCCCCACTGATCGGTCCGGGGTAGGTAACTGCCTCACACCGGTGAGTCTGTTTCTTGGATTTCCTCACGTACTTGGGACAAAATTAACCCAGTCCCTTTCAGGCGACCAACACTGTAATGCGTAAATTAAAAAACTGGCCCCAGTCGTATTTTCTCATCTGTGGAAAGAATGACCTGCGCTGAAAGAGGAGAGAAAAAGCTGATGGGGGAGGGCAGAATTGAAAGAGAAGGAGCCCTGAGCACCTTTCAGTCTCCAAATCCAGGGTCTCCTAAGGGTGTGATGCCTTCAAGTCCTTTAATGGTTTTTTGTCGTTCAGCTTTCCCTCGTGACCTGTTAGATAACCCAGCGCGTTTGCAATACACTCTCCTTTCAATTTAACGCATGTGCAAGTACAGATTTTGTTGAAGTGCCGGGAAAGCTTCAAATGGTTTTGAAATATAAAGTTCAGATTTTGTTCTCATCTCTCTACTGTAGAGCCCAGGCCTAGGGAACAGCCATCGTCTCCAGTATGGCCGGTCATGGTGGCAGAGGGAGAGAAAACGTTGGAAGGTCTTACTTTGTTTAGCACTTGGGGGTCAGAAATAGTCCCAGACCCGCCCAGTTAACAAGGGGCCTGCAAGCGCAGGGTGAGAACGGGGAACGCTGGGGAAATACCTCTCATCCCCACCAGACCCACCCCTCAGCGCTGCCAGCCGGGGAGCTGGGATTAACTACACTGTGGACCGAAGCCAGGAGAAATCGCTTGTGCTGCTCACGTTGTTGTGGGCCACGGAGGTTCAGCTCCTCAGCCGTCCAGTCAGTTAGGTCAGAACTAAGGTTTGCGAAATTAAAAAATAAGATGGTTTCTGCTTCTTCTCCAAGAAAACACCAGATGGCCGGTAACACCAGAGCTGCAGCAGGAGCCTGGGATGGGAAGCCCCTGGGATGGGAAGCCCCTGGGATAGAAGTCCAGGGGCTCCCTCAGAGCCTTCCTGAGGGCGTCCAGGCTGCAATCAGGGAGGGATCAGAGTGGGTCTAGGTAGGGCAGAGGTTGGGAGCTCCGGGAGGCAAGGGCGAGGACAAGGAGTGGATCCCCGTCACCACGCTGGGCCCCCTGGTTAAGGACACAAAGATCAAGTCCCTGGAGGGGATCTATACCTTCTCCCTGCCCATCAGAGAATCTAAGATCACGGACTCTTTCCTGGGCGCATCCCTCAAGGATGAGGTTTTGAAGCTCATGCCTGCACCAAAGCAGACCGTGCTGCCCAGCGGACCAGGTTCAAGACGTTTGTTGCCATCGGGATTACAGTGGACATGTCGGGCTGGGTGTTAAGTGCTCCAAGTTGGTGACCACTACCACCCATGGGGCCATCATCCTGGCTGAGCTTTCCATGTGGCAAGCCTACCGGGGGAACAAGATCAGCCCACCCAACGCTGTCCCAGGCAAGGTGACCGGCCACTATGGCTCTGCCCAAGGGCGCCTCACTATGCCCCCAGAGGTACGGTCTCAGCCCCTGTGCCCGAGAAGCTCCTGATGATGGCCGGTGGTGACGACCGCTACACCTCAGCCAGGGCCGGCCCTGCCACACTGGGCAACTTTGCCACGGCTGCCTTCAACGCCATTTCCAAGACCTACAGCTGTGTCACCCCTGACCTCTGAAAAGAGACCATGTTCACCAAGTCTCCCTATCAGGGATTCACTGACCATCTTGTAAAGACCCACACCAGGCTCCTGCTGTGGCCACCACATAGTGGTGGTTCTTTATACAAGAAAAATAAGGTAACTTTATGAATAAATAAAATTCAAAAAAATAAATAGTTTTAAGTTATGAGTTTTCTATTTATTTGAATGAAGCTAGTGATAAGGTTAAACAGGAAAGTTAATTGTTTCATTAGTTTTTGTGTTCTGTTGCCAAAGTGTTTAACATGTAGACGACACATGGATACTAAGGTTGAAAATTATGTAAGACACACAATTACCATTATTTTGGAATCCGGAAGACAAGAAGCAACCCTCCATCCACCCAGCCAATCCACATTAGACATAGAATGTGAACAAAAAATAAAACTTCGTGTTTAAAAATGTTTTGAAATCTTTTGTTACTTCAACAAAATCTACACTTTCTAGCAATTCAGAAACTGTAGCTATTATCGGAGGCTGGAAGAACACTAACAGTGACAAAATATCTAATAAAAATGGTGCCAATTAAAACTTGGAAGGCAAATGAGGTCCCTAATGAACTTTCACATATCAGAGAAAATGCTAGAAAAAGGGTGTTAGTAGGGGGGCCTTGATGGCTCAGGCCCTTAAGTGCCCAACTCTTAATTTTGACTCAGGTCGTGGTCTCAGGGTCATGGGATCAAGCCCCACACTGGGCTCCATGCCGGGTGTAGAGCCTGTTTGGGATTCTCTCTCTTTCTCCTTCTGCCCCTCCACCCACAACCACCAGGTTCTCTCCCTCCCTCCTACCCTGTCTCTCTCTCTACAACAACAACAACAAAAGCTGTTAGTAGCACGTGCTTGTTTAGCAGGCTGAACTGGACAAGGCACAAGGAAAAGATAAGCCCAGAGAAAGAGATAGAGGACACCCAGGCATTTGGGTGTGGTAGGGCTAGAAAAGACTACATTTCTTTCTTTTTTTTTTTTTTTTTTTGATTTGACAGATAGAGAAATTACAAGTAGGCAGAGAGGCAGGCAGAGAGAGAGGAGGAAGCAGGGTCCCCGCTGAGCAGAGAGCCTGATGCAGGGCTCGATCCCAGGACCCTGGGACCATGACCTGAGCCGAAGGCAGAGGCTTAACCCACGGAGCCACCCAGGCACCCGGAAAAGGCTACATTTCGTTATGCTAAGCAGTAAAATATAAAACTGTGAGGATCTCTGAACCAACTAAAATTCCGCCTGAGTAAAGGACGGAATCAGGCGTGTTGGAGCAGAGACCCAGGTGATTTCAGGGCCGCCCGTGTACGCCTGCAGCTGAGCAGAACGGTCCAGAAAGGAGAGAGGAGACGCGCGCTTCTCCCGCCGGAGCCCGCTGGACTGAGAAGCTCGCGTGAGCTCAAAGAGCGTCGTGGCGTCAAGCATGAGAGTGCCCAGATGTACAAGTGTCTGGGAAAGACCTGCAGGCGTGGCGATGGGCACGGAGAACCGGGCAGGGGCAGATGGGCGAGGATCTCGGGGAGTTTCTAAAGCGTTACGTCGCCGAAGAAACTGAGCCTGGACTAAGAACGTTTACGGTATTCGAAGTTCGAAATGGTACTTGGATCCCACCAGCCCATGACTGAGAAAGCTGCTCCGATCTCGAGAAGCGCACGTTCTAAATACCATTTCAGGATGACGGAAAAAGAAGGATCTCCCAAGAGGCGGGGAAGTCCACGAGACCATCGGGCTGGGGAACTACTCCAAGGGTAGAGGTCAATCAAGAAGCGTTTCCCACGCCCAGAGTAGAGGCCATCACAGCATCTGCCGGGGCAGGGTTCAGGATTGCTACAGACCAGTGACCGGAGGTTCTCACCTTCTTTTCACTTGGGAACTTAGGAACCTGTATCCTACGGCAGGATATGGAACACGGGGATGGGAGCATGTAGTGGGCTAAATGGTAGCCCCCAAAAGATAGGCCCACATTCTAATCCCCAGAACCTGTGACCATGACCTTATTTATGAAAAAAAGGGTCTTTGTCGTTATAATCAAAAGTAACTAACAGCTTATACTGAGAGGGACAAAGACGGGAAACAATTAAAGAAGGCCGTGGGACTCCCAAAATTCTACGGTCTGGAACCGGGTTGCTAGGGCTACTCACTGCAAACAGGTTGCCCCGCAAAAAAGGAAAGATGGCACCAAGGACAGAGCCGCAACAGGTGGCACAGAGACCAGTCGGGCCGTCATGGGCCCAGAGGGCAGAGTCTTGCCACAAAGGGTTAGTCTCTGCTTTGGAACTCAACAGAATTTCCCCTGCTGGATGTAGACCGTGCTTGGGACCCATGACGTCTTCATTTTCTCCAGTTCCTCCCTTTTAGAAAGGGAGTCTCTATCCTCTACCTATCACACCATTGTGTCTGGCGAGCATGTAACTTGTTTTCCAGTTTCACGCGTTCTTAAAGAGAGAGAGGTTTTCCCCCCCAGGATGAAGCATTCTCAGTGTCATTCATAAACACACTTAAATGATTCAGGTCATGACAGTGTGGATTTTTTGAACTGATGACATTTTGATAAGTTTGGGACTTAGAGCTGATGCTGTTGTTATGGGCAAAAAGTTGGAAAGTCTGGGGTCAGCTGAATGTGCGTCCTTGTGGACGGAGGTGCGTTTTGGCCGGAGGAAAGACTAGAGTGAGCTGCCTTCGATGTCCCAAAAGCTATGTCCGTAAGCTAATCCCTCAAACTATGAACGTGACCATCTCCTGGAGGAAGACTCTGCAGACGTAATGAAGACTCTTGGAAGAAGAGGGCCTGGGTTACCGACTGGGTCCTAAACCAACGACTGGCGTCGCACACAGAAGAACACACACACGGACAGCCGGGGAGACGCACGTGGAGGCGGAGGTGGAGAACGGAGCGGCCTAGTCACACGCTGACGCCCGCCGACTCCAGACACCGGAGGAGGCAAGGAGGAAGCCTCTCCCAGAGTCTCTGGAGGGGCCACAGCCCTCCTGACACCTTGATTTCGAACTTCTGGTCTCCAGAATTGTGAGACACAATAACTCTCTATTGTTTTAAGCCACCAGTTACTGGTAACTTGTTATGACGACCACAGGAAACTAATACAGGACATAAGACCTGCCTTTTGATTCCGTCCCGAGAGCCGCACACCACACCACTGAGCGGTACCGTCTAACACGGAGACTGCCTCGCACCGCCCGCAGCCCCTAGACCTTCAGCGGGTGACTAAGCCCGTGTCTACGTGGAGTTTTTGGCTTGTCTCCGGGGGTGGCACGAGAGTACTTTGTCTGTGGGAGGGAAGGCCAGATGTTTGGGAACCAGAAGGGCACACTGTGCCGGTCGCCAGCGTCAGTGCCAAGGTTTCCCTGCGCCCCCGTTCCCAGCACGTGGCAGGAGCTCCTTTCTCAGCTCCCCTAGAGTTGGACGGGGTCATACCGTAAGTAGTCCTGGTCGGCGAGCTGGGAGCAGAAATGACATGTCGCTCTCTCGGCCCGGGGCCCCGAAAGGGAGATGAGAAGCCAGCCCCCGGCTCTGCGGCCACGAGGGAACATCAGTCTCCGCGACAGAAGACAACGGGGTTCGCTTTGCTCTCGCTGCTGCAACACGACAGCCTTCCTGACTGTCTGGAAGACTCAGAAATTAGAGGCTGGCGTGGACTGGCAGCGGGCAGCTAGGAGGACAATCACAAAAGCACTTCGTCTTTTCAAGGGATTTACGACCTGGTAAAAATGCAGAGTCACGAGGAGCAGCGGCGTGCACACGGGACCGGGCATCGGAATTCCCCGGGGGGCTGCTGCCCCACCGCAGACCTCCCGAATGAGACTCTGGGCAGAAGTGGAAGGGGCTGGAGCTGGGACGGCATAGCTGAACGGGGGCCACTCGTGCTGTCACAGAAGCTCGCGTCAAGACACGCTGCTCAGGACGGATTATTATCAAACGCTTTTGGTCACAGAACTCCTCCAGGCAGCGTCCTGGTAGGAGCTCGGGGGTGGACAGCAGCGGTGTCCTTGGGCCTTCCCTGCCCATGTGGCGCAGGGGCCGCAGCCCCAGCCTCATCCTGGGCCTGACGCAAGGGACCCCAAGAGGCTGCCGAGAGTCGTTTTTAAAAAGGCCTAACGGAATAGGAGAAACGCAGTCAGGGCAGAGCGCGCCGTCCGGGGATCCCGAAGAAAGTTCAAGCACGCGGGGCCAGACCAGAGAAGGCTTTGGGGGGGTGACCTTCGCGACGAGCTCTTCGCGACCGGAAGGGCTTCACACGGAAGTAGTCGGGGGCGAGTGGGTCACGGCTAGAACAAGTCTCCTCCTTGTGACCGTGCGTTTAGGGTCCGCACAGCTGTTTATAAGCCGCCAGACCCGAGCTCCACAGGCGCAGAGACTTGGTCTTCTCCACCGCCGGCTTCGCAGCGCCTGCCAGGGCGAGCGCTGCCAGCAAACACGCATTGAGCAAAACGATGCCGTCGGCCAAGGGCTGCCTCCCTTCGGCCGCCAGCAGCTGGAAGAGGGAGGAAGGATGGCACCAGCACCTCTGATGGCATCGTGGCCCTGCCAGCATCGTCACTTCAGCGTAGCGATACCGACTTCGGACTTGAGATCGGCCTCAAGAACGTGACAGATTAATGACTGTGACCGTTACAGGAAACGAGGTATGTGGCCATTTGTCACCAAGAAACTGACACGAAGTCCCAGGAGGCCCAGTGACCGGGCTGAGGACTCGCGCTGAAGGAGAGCGACAGAAACCATACGCCCAGGTCTTTGTGGCGCTCGTTCCACTGCATTTCCATAGAGCGCTTGGACGGGTGGGATTTTTATTAGAAACCCAAGGGCTGGAGGTGCAAGCGGGGGTGAGAGGGAATAGTGACGAACACACTGGAAATGATCACTCCAACACGTCCCAGCTCTCTGCAGACATTTGCTGGCTTTTAGGGCCCCAGTTTCACGGGTTTCTAGGACACTGAACTGGCATCCACTTCTCCAGCCAAGACCACGCGTCAGCCCTCGATGGTGAGCATTGCCAGCCGAAACTCGATGAGCCACTCTTTGTCCTTTTTCCTTTTCTCTGCTCCAAGTTTGCGAGTGGATCAGCATGTTTTTCAGCAGAAGCGATTCTGGAGTTTGGCACACAAAATCTGTAGAGATTAGTGGCCATTTTGGGCTGGAGCCTAGTTAATTGGCTAAAATGATGAACATGGCAGAGAGCCGTGGTCTGCTGTTGCGGAGCCCACTGAGCGCACCCGCACCAGGCAATCACCGAGCCATGGGCTCCCCAGCCAGCGGAAAGCACGTCGCCCTGGCTTTTTCCAATCCACAAGGAGACTAGGACACATTCCATTAAAAAGCTCAGAATCTCAGAGCCTCTGATTGGAATTTCAAGCTTCTTACCCCCCAGGGGAGTCTGAGGAAAAGGGAAATCACCAGCCTGGCTCAGGAGCGCTGTGGTGCATACCAATGAGGGACCAGCTCGGACCCCAAGCTCCAAACCCTTGTATCTCTGCACACAGGACTCAGCTACACGAGGTGATGGAGGGTGAGAGAGCACTGGTCAAGGGAACTGGGGTCAACCCCAACTCTCCAAAACCTGCTCGGCAACTCACTTGGCACATCTGCACCTCAACTTGCTTCCCTGTGAAACAGCAAAATTAGGGTCTTCCAAGTTCTTTCTAGCGAACGCTCATGCGCTGTTGATGGAAATGTAAATAGGTTTGGCCTCTAGGGAGGTTCTTCAAGAAACTAAAAATAGGACTATCCTATGATCCAGAAATCCCTCTTCTAGGTATATATCCAAAGGAAATGAAAACAGGATATTGAAAAGATTTCTCTTCTCCCATGTTTTTTGCAGCATTATTCACAATAGCTAAAATACGGAAACAACTTAAGTGCCCATCAATGGAAGAATGGATAAAGAAGCGATGTGCGCACACACACACACACACACACACGCACGCACACACTGGAATATTATTCAACCCTGAGAAAGATGGAAATCCTGCCATCTGGGATGATACGCGTGGACCCTGAGGGCATTATGCTAAGCGAAATAAGTCAGATACAGAAAGACAAAGGCTGCAGAGCATCTCTTATATATGGAATCTAAAGGGAAAAGAAAGAGAAAGAAAAAAAAATTAAACTCATAGAAAGAGAGTGGGAAAGTGGTTGCCAGGGACCGGGGCAGGGAAAATAAACGATGTTAGTACAAACGTTCAGCTGTAAGATGAAAAAGGTCTGTACACCTGAAGCTAATAAAACATTGTCTGGCCACAGTATTTCATAAACTTTTTAAAAGATAAGTAAGGACTGAGGGTGTAAGGACACTGATAACTGAAATCTGTTAAGGAAGCAGAACTTAATATTCTCACACGAAAATACATATGTGAGACGGTCGATGCGTTAAACAACTACCTGGGGGAGGTCCTTTCACAATATGTATGTATGTCAAATTACCCTGACCACAATACACACTTTAAATATCTTACCACTTTATTTGCCAATTATACCTCCATAAAGCTGAGTTTTTTTAAAAAAAGAAAAAGTTAAGAAATGAAAAAAGAGTTCCTCCCTGGCTCTAACAACCAGGGTTCTACATCCAGGTAATTAACCTAGCCCGGACCCAGACATCTGAGCAGATTGCCCGCCCACAGCCACACCCCTCGACTACGTCCCTCAGGCCCCACGGGCACACGGTGGACGGGGACGGGACTGTCGCGTGTGTGACTGCAGTACCCAGACACGGCATTTCTGAATCCTGTGAACGCATGTGCATTTGTTACTTCCCAGCAGAGCTCGGCGGCCACGTGTGTCAGTGATCCAACAATTTTAGACGTATCTGCTCTGCGGGAACACAGAAGAGACGTCCGTATTGAGTGAAAGCCTTGGGGTCTTTACAGATGTCAAGAATTACCATCTAGAAGGCCTCACTTTCCTAAAGTGAGAAAACTTTAAATTCTGCATCCGCATCCCCCAGATAGTGTAAGGAAATTCTCAGCAAACACAGTTTGGTACGGGGAAAACAAATAAGCAAGAAAACGTACAATGCCACGTGACCCACGGGCAAACGAGGGCTTGCGTCCCGATTCCAGATGTCCATTTTACCAAGTCAGCAAGCGAGCCTGAGTCTGCCAGGGGAGACTTTCCGGCTGCTCAGGTGGATGAAGGACATTCTGGATCGGAACCCCAGGTCTTCATGTAAAGGGGTGACAGAGGGCAGGATAATTTTCTCAGACTCAGTGTCTTTGCAAAATGGCGTAAAATGGGGGATAATAAAGGTTTCCTCACGGCACCATCAGGATCCAAAGGAGGAAATCCACGTAACAGGTCTTCCGCCGCGCGGGGGGATCTAAGTTCTCAGCAACCGGGAGCTGACTTTGCCGAAGACGGAGGGCGGCGCGAGTAAGGCCTGTAAATGGAAAGTGTGTTTACCGGACTCCTTCAAGTGGCTACAAAGGGAGGGAGAAGCGCCGGGGCCCAGGGGAGTGTGGAGGGGGCAGGTGCGGCTGACGCTCCCTTGCCGTTTGCGGGTTGGGCAGCGACTGGGGTCTGACGACAAGGGACAGAGTGAAGACCCCAGGGTCGGGACGGATGGGATCCAGTACGCTTAGCAGGAAAAGGGACGCCGCTTCCACTGAAATATGGGGACAGGAGGGGCGCCGGGGCATTAGATGAAAAGCAGCTTGCTTGGCCGAGGAAGACGGCGAAGGTGCGGGTGCCCTTGCCTGAGGGCCACCGTGCACCCCGAGGGCTGCAGACTACGGTCCTCTGGGGGCAGGGGCAGCTGGGGGCTCGAGGAGATTCACAACCAAATGCACTCAGGAGAACAGCTCAGAACAACACCCAAAAATGTGTGTGCTCGCTTGTCCCCAGAAAGTTCCCCCGGACACGTGAAAGACTTGCCCGGTAAAACCAAAGACACAGCAGAACTTGAAAACTGAATTTCTAGGACACAATTCTATAAAATTATTAACTTTCTCCTGACAGAGGAAGAAGGAAAGAAAGCCTTGGCAGCCAAAAGTATGAGTATTGAATATGGGTCATGGGGTCTGGCCGAGTGATTCGAGTGAAAGGACAAAAACAACACATTTCGTCCTGCGCGTGCTTCTCCAGAGAGCAGTTTAGTGTGGACAGGGTGCAGAACCTGTGAGTCCAGGCCCCCATAAAATGGGGATCGTAATGCCAATAACAAGACAGTTTTTGTTCATCACTCTCACTGCCTTAATGCACAAAAAAACCTTAAAAAGGGGGTTTGTGCTGGCTGTTCACACAAGTTTAAAATGATATTTTAAATCTCCCTATCTCAAATCTCTCTTCCCTACGTCTTTCTCTTGTCTGTGGATGATGCCACCGTTGGCAAACTGTGGGTTCCCTGGACTGGGCTCTGCCACTCTTCGCTCCCGCCTGCAGCCCAACCCCGTCCTACTCCCTCCACGACTGAAACAGCTCCCGAGCGTACCACTTCTCACCATCTCCTACTCCGGGGCTTGCCAGACTGTTTCCACGAAGGCCACACTCGGTCCCCAGGCCATCGTCTGCCTCACTGCGTGGCCCATGGGCATGTCCCGTCTTCGTCTGTCTGCCTTCTAGGGTCTCTCCCTGGTTTGACTCTTGCTCCCCTGCAGCCCATTCTTACAGTAGGAAGAACGACCCTTTGAAATAAAAACCAGATTATCTTGCTTAAAAGTCACGCAAGGGCTTCCTGTTGACTAGAACAAAGCAGTCTCCTGGCTCTAAATCCCGCTGCCGCCATTTCTTAGTTGAACGACCTTGGAAAAGTTACTTAACTCTGAGTTTTGGGTAATGAACCTGGGCAGGGAAGATAGTAATTCTTACTTGAGGGATTTGTTAAGAAGATAAAATGAAAAAAATACGTGTAAAAAACACCTGGCCCCACGCCCAGCTCACAGGAGGAACAGAGAAATTTTGGTTGTCTTTTCTGTAATTTATAGCGGGCAGGATAGGAACCGCCACTTCTGTTCCGGAGGGAAAGGAGCCCCAAAGAGACTGTCCTTCACGAACCTGTGAGCTCAAGTGGGACGAGGGAGGACTTCAGCCACGGGACGATGGCCAGGGCGGGAGCCTGCAGCTTCCGCAGGGGGATCCCCCAGGAGGATGTGCACTTGGAGGGAGAGAGCAAATGGACCCGTTTCTGGGTGTTCCCACATGTGTGGTTTCACAAGCGGACTTTCCCCCCCACCAGAACAAGTTGGGAGACCTCCTGCCCCACCTCCTAACCCAACATTTACTGGCTTACACCCGTCCGTGGAGCCGGAGACATTTTCAAAATCCAGGCCTCGTTCAGGCACAAAGTCTACGTAGATGTGTGGGGCAGGAAAGCGCCAAGCAAGGCACACACGCCGCAAGGGAGCTGCAGGTGGTACCAGCCCTGGTGTTCCGCATTTGCACACGGGAGTGTTGTCGCCACACTGGAGGCTGCGGCTGAGGAGTGCAATTAATTTCTGGTGCAAGAATGTTCTCTTTGTTTCTCTGCAACCCCTCGTCCAAAAGGAATCTAATTACTCCTTCTGATGAGTTTCTAACCTTACACACTCAGTGGAATTAAAAACAGGGCTATCGGTGTGTGCTGAATCAGAGGCATCCAACGGACTCCATCCTAAAACGGCATTCTCCGGCTCACAGGCGGAGCGTGGCTGCCTGAAGGACACCTTAGCCGAGTCCACAATGGGACAAAAGGTAACAACCGCTGGGTTGGGCTCAGAGGTCCATGACGCATTGTCATTGCCAGTGACCGGTCAGTGGGGCCCGCGCCGCACCGAGGACGGCGTACTCGCCTGGTCGTCCCTACCAGGAACCTGGAGCGCGGCCAAGCAGCAGCCTCTCAGCGGGAACCCAGGGCTGAGGCTGCGTCGGGTTAGAGATGTGGAGCGTCGGGTCTGAGAAGCGAACAGTGGCCGCAGGGCTTGCTCCTCGGGTGGCCCGTTTCAGAGATATTAGGGCCAGCATCCTGAAGTGGATTTCTTACAGATATCTCCCCAAAACCGGGTTATCTCCTCTCATTATGTCTGCATAGAGCTAAGAAAAGAAGGTTGTTGAATGAATCATCCCAAGCAGCTACTTGGGAAAAGGGACCGGAGTAACGGTTTCTGAAGTGTCCAGAGCTTTAACTGCCTTGATGAGAAAATGAGAAAAGAAGTGCCTGGGAGAAATCGTCTTTCCTTCATCAGAGACAATCCCTATTTGCATGCTGCAGTGAGACCCTAAAACTGGAGGGCACAAGCCTGCTTTGGGGGGTTATCTACAAAACAGATAGAACTGGTATCGCACAAAGACCTCTGGGCTCGAGGCTGGCGGCCTCAGTGTCATGACCTTGTCTTCTCCTCTAAGATCAGGGTTGGCCAAGGCCTCCAACTACTTATCTTAAAGGCACTGACCTCGGCCATTCACAGATCTCTAAACCATACTTCCTCTTAAATCTTTAAACCACTGATTCTGATAGTCTCCCAAGGTGAAAGTACATAGACAAGAAAGAACAAAGAGCTTACTTATTCCTTCACGTGCTTCAATCAGGCAATGATTCATTCTCATGAGGACAAAGTTCAAACAATAAGTCCCCTATCCCCCAGCCTCCCAGCGGTCCATGAAATCCAAGTCCGAGAAGTCCAGGAAATCTCAGGTATGTTCACGTCATGGGCTCCAGACTCCCCATGGCGACCACCCGGACGTGTTGTAAAAATGCAGACTCCTGGCCCTGAATCGAAGTTCTCGGGCTTGGCCTATGAATTTATATTTCAGCAGGTTCCCCAGATGGTTCCTTTTTAACGTGACGTTGGATGTGCGACTTACATGCTACTTACCGTGAGCTCAGACGCTCACACATTATATGAGGGTGTGAAGGAGAATAAGGAGCCCCATGGACCCACTACCATCTTGAGAACTAGAAATTACCAGCACCCTGGTATCGATCTATCCTCTCCTTCCCTGTCCTCTTCCACCATCTCTCCGACTAAAGAGGAAACAGCATCCTGAATGGGGAGTTCAAGTTTCCCTGTGTGCGTGTATTACATGCATATAACATTCTTATGATATATACTACTATGTGAGTGGTCCCACATCACATATCATGTGGGGGAAATGCCTGTGTTTACGTGTCCGTGCATGTAACACGCGCACACACTGCTTATTTCGGCCAGAGTTACGTGTGCGGGACTCACAAGGGCTCTGCGTAACCCTGCGGTGCATTCGTGTGGACGTGCTCTCAGTGTCTCCGTGGCAAGTACCGGACCACCACTCACTTACCCATTCTCTGCTAATGGGTTATCATCCTGGTGTCCAGTTCTTTACTTTCACAACAATACTACCGGGGACGTCCTTCCCCACGTCTCCTCCGCCGTGCGTGCCTAGGACTGCAGTTGCTGGGTCAGAGGACGAGTGTGGGGCCAAGTGCTTCCCGAAGGGCCAGTAACAGGGCCCAGCCCTAGACTCCTGCTGTTTCAGGTCTGTACCACTATCTGCTTCTATCAGACTCCAGAATTTTAATGCATGCATTTTTACTAGAGATTTTATTTATTTATTTGAGAGAGAGAGAACACAAGCAGAGGGAAGGGCAGAGGGAGAGGCAGAAGCAAGAGACTCCCGGCAAGCAGGGAGCCCAATGTGGGGCTCGATCTCAGGACCCCAGGACCACGATCTGAGCCAAAGGCAGGTGCTTAATGGACTGAGCCCCCCAGATGCTCCACAGGCATTTATTTTTGAGGCTTAGAGAAACATTCTGGCTCAAAATTTTGGTGAAAGTGAGGTATACCTTTTGAAAAAAAAGTTGAATAATTTGCCTTCATTGACTTCACACTTGAAGCCTTCAGGCCTTCTCTCTCTCCTTCTCAGACCCTCCCTCCATCACCCCTTCCTATTGTGGCTCTTCTCTGCCTCCCCCAGTGCTGTGCTATGTGCCCCCCACTTCCCTGACCACTCTCTCCTTCCTCCTGCCTCTCTGACCTCGCTTATCTCCTCCCACCCTTCTGCCCCCCACTGTGTCCCTACAGACAAATTCCCTGACCTTGCTGGGTCTCTGTTTCCGTAGCTCTCTCTCCCCTGCTGCACTGAGCATTTGAGGTCAGGCACCCGGCACAGGCCTGGCACGTGTTAGGTGCTCACTAATGCTAGCGACCCTCAGTGCCTCCGCCTCAAGTCTGCTGGGCAGCGGGCTCGGAGAGCCGCGTGCAGTGGGTTTCCTGGGGAGCGTCTCCTACGCCAGCACCCTGCAGGGCTGTCGGAAGCAGAGAGGGCAGAGAAGCTCGCCACAGGAACAGCAACGGTCTCAGCCAGTCCTGCCAGAGCTCCGGAGCTGCACGGCCTCTCAGAGCTGCCCCAGACCGCGGCCAGAGGTCAGGCCTGTCCTCCCCCGCACCCACCAGTCCCTGGGTGCCTGGAGGAGGCGCAGTTGGGCAAGGCAGCCCTCTTCAGCTGTTTGGAAGGCAGATGCCAGAGACGGCTCCAGCGGACGGTGCTCGGCTGCGAACCCTCCCGGCTGCGGAGAGACAAGGGCTTCCATCCTAGAGGGAGCGGGGCCAGCTGTCCACTGCAACACTCACTCCATTTCTTCTGTATTTTCTTCCGTGGAAACTACTCGTGTTAGTTCTTGCTTTCAAACTGTATTCGACTTTTTTCTCCTCTTTCACAGGTTGCCATACGGTATCGAAAAACCATATGTCATTTTGGGGACAAAAAGAGTATAATTTATTTGGCATTTTAGGAACTGAAATCAGTTGCAGGTTGACAACTATTTTGAAGTTGGTGTTCTGTGCAGAATTAGCCGGAGTCTCCTGTGCACCGTGCCTGCGCTGTAGTCATCAACAAACAGCGCGGAGACATACAGGCCTTCGGCAAAGCTGCCCCTTACTGATGCTGCACCAGTCCACGGTGTGTCTTCTCCATCAAACCCCCGGCACTTGGGCAAAGAAAAGGAAGTACTGCTGGCGGCCCATGTTCTACACCTGTAAAATGGTTGAAATTTACCTACCTCCAAAGATTCTATGGGGGAAATGTACAAAAATAAGTCCAATAGAGAAGCGACAACATTCAGTACAAGGTGTTAAATCATCAAGCATGTGACAGCCCTGCCTTTGTTGCACATTTATAAAGAAGAACTTAAAAATCTTGGCAATCCTAAAAAAGTGCTCAAAACCGTCATGACCACCAGCATGGGTGGCAACCGCCGAGGCCCCTCCGTGCCGAGAACTTTCAACAACGGACTCATTTACTCAGCCTCGTCCAGGAAGGGAAAATCTAGATGAATACGGTCTTTAAGGAGAGAGCAGTCGGATACACGGCAGGTGGCTGGGATACCCGAACGCCGACTGGATACCGGCTGCTTGTAATCCAATTTACCGTGTTTACTTGCATTTTGCGCTTTCTAAACGCTGATCAATAAAAATGGACTTCAGGTTTTCGTGTGGGATCACAGGCAATACTGGGACATACTCTGATCCCAGATATGCCCAGCAACTCTGGCTTTCGCTGATCTATATTGTACTGAATGCCTAGCTGGAAAATAGCAGAGAGTAGGTCCTCCTCCACAAAAAAAGAGCAAGGACCCCCAAGGGCCCCCTATGCTTGTAGGGCAGGAAGGGAGCAAGTCAGGTAAGGCTATAGGTCTTCCAAAGACTTTCCTTCTACAAACCCATGTGTGAATGGTGAAAAACAATGATGGGACATTTTTTCCTTCCTCTGTCTTTATTAACAAGGTTTCTGTACATCACTTTCTCCTGTATTTTTTCTCTTTTCCCCATTTTCTCTTAAGTAGAGAACAAAAATCAATTCCTTTTTCAACAAAACACAACACAAGGAATTAACAGAGAAGAGTTTTCTGCCCAAGAGCCTGGAAGACCCCTTTAACTACCCAAGGAGATTATACTGGCCTCGTGGACCACTGTCCCCACCCCTTGCTTCCTGTCACAGTCACAGCACTTGATTCTCCTCTTTCCTGTTCTTTTTCTTTGCAATTGAACCAGTTCGGCGTTTCTTTGCTAAGTCACTAGAGGATACAACCGAAGAAAAGGCAATCTCAGCAGCCGAGGTGCTGAAGTCCCCTCACAGGCGGCAAAGCCGCTGCTGACGCGCCACGCGCAAGCAGCACAGCAACTGTGACATTTCAAGAACCTGCTGAATCGTGTTCTGTTTCCTGCGTGAAGTCCCTGTGACCACTGGGATCCATTCGTCTCCCTCGACCGGGGCAGAAATCTACCTGACGACTTGTATCTCACAAGGGCTATGGACACCACCTTCAGTGGAACCTGTCCTACATCCAGACACCAGTCGCCGGCTCGGGCTCTCCCATTCAGCCTCCGTCTCCGCTCTGACAAGCAAACCCAGGTGACAACTGACAGCGATGGGCAACACTGTCCAGGGACAAGTGGTGAGAACCTTCCTAGAATAATTTGTTGTCTCTGCAACACAACGTGTCTTTCTGTGAAGACTCGAACAATTCTTCTTAAATAAATAAATAAATCTTTAGCTTCACAAATGTCTGCCCATTACCATTTCACAACATAATCATGGTAACCATTCACGGGACAAGCCGGCCCAAGGTGGCCCACTTAGGAAGTGGGGGACTGAGGTCTGACCTCAGTCACTGACTCTAAAGGCCAAGCTTTTCACCACCACATGCTTTCTCTGTTTGTTTGCTAATAATCAGTACACGAGAGAATGTAAATGAAGGGCCTTGCACATACAGAGCTCACACGAACTTCTCTTCTGCTCCCCTGAATCACAGATAACAAGGCGACATGTGAGCCAGATGTAAGAAGAGAGACAGGAAGCCCCAAATGTTTTATGGTCACTGAGATTAGTGCAGGGACACGTGTGCATTGTTGCTTTTCATCCTTTAACCAAGAGTGTATTTAACTTAGCTTGATGTCAGAGATTAATTAAGGAATACAAGAAGGGAAGCAGGTATTCCTAAATATTTGTCCAGTATTACTTGTTCTCAACAAGTACATAAGGAGCTTTTCTTCAAGGCCAGGCTTGGTCCGATCACGCGTGATGGTAGTGATCATGATTAACTTTATTAAGCATGCATTATGAACCAGCTACTGTTTGAGACATTCTACTTACTGTATCCAATTTAACCTTTAAATAAAACCCTATGAGATCAGTTTTATTATCCCTATTTTACATAAGCAAACGTTAGGACTCTATAAAGGTAAGTGTCTCGGCCAAAATCACAGGAGAAGCAGATGTGCTTGAGTCCAGAACCTTTCCTCTGTATGTGCTCCTCTCTTTTGACTTACGGACAGCCACCTCCGGGAGCGCCGGCTGAGCGCGACACGTCAGGCGGGGCCGCAGGGATATCCGACTGAGCGACACCGGTCGGACGCCGGCCCTCGCTGATCCTCCAGTGCCAGACCCCTATGACACATATCAGTGTGTGCTAGTGACGCAACAGAGGCATACGGAGTGTCAGGAGGACATAATTATGAAGAAATATCTAACCCGCTTTAGAGACGCAACGAAAACTGTGCTGTGAAAGAAACGCTTAATTTGAAGCGTGAAGAATGAGTACGAGACAGCTGAACAACGGAGAATGAGAGACTATTGGGGCAAAAGCAATAGCATGACGGGAGGCCTGGAAGCAAAAGTGATATGGCTCGTTGGAGGAACCGTGAGGTCCAGGAGACCCAGAGCCCAGAACCACTCTACCACAGGCACTGACGGGAAGGAGTTGCCCGCAGGGAACCGACGATGAAGAATAAGTAGACAAGGACCAAATCCTGACGTGCTCATCAGCCACATGAGGAAACCGGCCTTTATGCTAAGGACACAAGCGTTTAGGGGAAGAGCAGTTATGTGCTCAGAGGAAGGGCGAGAGTGGACAGAGGGAGCTATGGTCTGCTTGGATATTGTACAAAGTCACAGAAAAACAGAAGACTTTTCTCTCAACGGACTTGGACTTTAAGGAAGGCTCTAACAGTAGGTAATATTTCCTGAGAACCTCATGCCGTCCACCCACTTACAGATATTTACTGATCCCCTGCTTTGGCGCCTGGCCCTGTTTGAGGCACTGAGGAGGCAACAGTGAGCAAAAATGCACCCAAAAATGCCTATAGTCATGGCACTTCCATTTGAGATTTGAGTACCAGGCAATAAGTACTTGACAGACATTAACTAGTGGAGCCTCCCCCCAGCCCTATGACGTGGGCTGCCCGATTATTTAACCACACAGAGATGCAGGTGCGGGTGCTCGGGGACTACCCAAGATCTACCTGCAGGTCTGTCTGGTTCCAGAGCTGTGGGATAGATGCAGGACACAGACAAGAACTCAGGGAGGAAAGCCTGAAGCATGACACCTAAGGGACTGTGGCAGTGGGAGCAACTCGGGGTCCCAGAGACACCGAACCCACAAGCTTTAATTTTTCAGTCTTGCAAAAGGTGATTTTAAAGTTTTCCATGACTGGGATGATGCCCAGGTAGTTCAGTCGGTTAAGCCTCCGACTCTTGGTTTTGGCTCAAGTCATGACCTCAGGATGTGATCTCAGGGTCATGGGATCAAGCCCCCCATCTGGCTCTGTGCTCAGTGCAGAGTCTGCTTGTCCCTTTCCCTCTGTTCCCCCTCCTTCTTTCTCTCTCCCTCTCTTTCTCAAATAAATAAATAAATAAAATCTTTTTTTAAAAAGCTTTTAATCAGGGGCGCCTGGGTGGCTCAATGGGTTAAAGCCTCTGCCTTCGGCTCAGGTCATGATCCCAGGGTCCTGAGATGGAGCCCCGCATTGGGCTCTCTGTTCCACGGGGAGCCTGCTTCCTCCTCTCTCTCTCTCTGCCTGCCTCTCTGCCTACTTGTGATCTCTGTCAAATAAATAAATAAAATCTTAAAAAAGAAAAGCTTTTAATCATCTTTTGTTTTGTTTTGCAACAAAACCATCATTGCCTTATAGTATTTCTTTCCATCAGTAAATTCCTTCTTCTGCTTGCGGCAGACCGCGGACTCCATGGGGGGCTCCACAGGGTGTGGCACCGGTGATCGGGGCGTGGAGGGGGTAGGCTGGCTGGCAGGAGGCCAGCGCCCACAGCCGCCCACTGATTATCCGTCCGTCCTGTTCTCCTTTCTCTTCACTGAGCCTTTAATGAAGGAAACTTTGCTTTGCTTTAAAATCAGGAACCAGATTGCCCATTTGTTCTCCCCGCATCGTTAGGCTCCTGAGCCCCTTAGTGATCAACTTCTCTTAGGAACCAGGATCAGGAAGCCATCTTAGCATCGGTTTCTGGAAGAATGTATTTGGGACACTTCCCTCAAACTCCTAGTGGCAGCGAATGTGGGAATCAGATGAGTGTTTTGTCCATGAAGAGGCACAACCTGGTCTGGAAGAGGTTCCCCCTCCAATCTTCAGTTCCCTTCCTCCACCCATCTTTTGCCCAGCTAAGTTGGTGTGGATTCCCTGACTTTGTTCAGGCCCTTTGGCCATGCCATGGGGTACCTGTGAGAGGTTTTCAGTATCAGATGAGCAAAAACCACTCCCCGGTTTGTATCTAAGGAAATGGGAGGACTAAAAGGACAGGCATTTCACCCATCCTAGTCAAATCAGGCAAGAGTTAATTCTAATTTGTACCTTCACCACCTTATAAACTCCCCAAAGATGTCACTCCCACTGCGGGACAGTTGCACAGGGCTCCCTGTGTCAGGAACAAAACTGTCCCCTAATCTCATCCAAGTTCCTGTCCCCTGACCAGTTCTCTCTCATTCACCCGTCAGCCCCAGATTTCCCTGAGCCCAGGCGGGCGGTTCTCTTCCGACCTTCACTCTCACAGAGTCAGATTCCTTTCCTACACAACCCTTGGCCCTCCCTGTGTTTATGCACTTGTTGTGAGATCCTGTCATTAATTCAGTGTCCTTCCTTCACCAGACCATGACAGCAGGAGGGTTTTGCCCTTGGCCCAGTGCTTGATGATAAGAGAAGCTCAAAAATATTTGTTGAATAAATGAATGAAACCAGATTGTCAAAATGGGAGTTTATTTTCCAAAAAAAAAAGGCTTTAATTGGTCATAAGAAATGGACAGAACTCCATGGGTCAGGGATGGAAGAGGGTCTCCCATGAGAGTCTAAGAACAAGAGGTAAGGACTGGCCTTTAATATGATCGGACTTTCTCACACTCCCATGTGTCCCTTATGGTCTCCCCTCGGTTCATGAGGACCAGGTTCTCCACTGTTCCACTTACATAACCCAGTGGAGGTAAACCTATTCTGCCAACCTCTAGGAAAAACCAATCTGATCAATTAACTCATGCATCAGTAGGCATTTAGCAGGGGATCAGGTGTTCAACAGCAATGTAAATCCTGAAAGCAACTGTAGAGAAAGTGTCCACGTAAACACGGCCCCGCTCAGAGCTCACATGCAGTGATTGGGCTTTAAGTCCCAGTTGGTTAATTTGTAGCTGGTTGGCTACGGAGTGTCCATGCGTTGGGAATACTAACCTGAAACTTCTATTGAACCTTCCCACCCAGCTCACGAGTGGGTCCCCAGACAGCATCGCAGCTTCGTCTCTTAGCTTCCTGAATTCTGTGGCTCTTCGAACAGCCTCAGTTCAGCATTGAAGGTTAATGCCATTTTGTGTATAAATCTTGTACATCGAATTCAAGAACCATCTCCTCCTCGTGAACTTCAGCGCTGGCTACAGCCGTCGTTGCTTTGCCGAATGCCTGACTCTCCACGATGAAGCTGCTGCCCACTCGTGGGTGAGGTGCTCGAGCTCACCGTCCACAGGACACGTCACGGTTCCTGAGAGCTGTGGTGAGCCCCACTGACAAGGTTTGCTTCTGGGCAGATCTTCTATGCACTAGCGATCCCCTGCCAGGCTTGGCCTCCGGATCAGTCGGACCTCCAGCTTTATGCCGCTACCCACTGAGGTCCGTACACCTTTGCCTCAACCCCAGCACCCAAAGCCTATCAGCGGGTTTGGGCTCCTTGACATCATCTTTCTTCCAGAGTCAACATCTCCATACTTTCTGGGGACTGGGCTCTTCAAGGGAACATGCCAGCATCCTTCTTGGGCAGACTGTCCCACAAACCATTTTTTCCAATTCTCTCTCTCCTATTCAGGTGGTACAGGGCCTGTTAAGAATCAGCTGGCCAAGCAGAAACCAGCTGAAGAATGAAATGTCAATAACTTTCTTTCTTGCAGAAACTACCAATCCTGACAATTCTTGGACACTCTCCATTTACCTCGACTTCAGGGAGGGAAGCCCCTCCCACGGGCTGGAAGGGCAAAGTCTCTCTCCATGAACTGGGCATCCTAAGGTGACTTTTCTCCACTCAGTCCTCAGACCCTATTATACTGGCATAGGGAGGAACAGAGGTTGGTAGGAGAGATGGGACCTGAGCTAGTACCTAGAAAATGATCTGAGAGACCCTTGAATTTAGAATGTCCAGCACTTAGAACCCCCCGCCCCACACACACACACACTTTTTTTTTTCACCTTTGGGCTTTAGCACCAATTCTGGACTACAGAAAAGTTCACTCAATGTCTGGTCACATAGGCCATCAAGGAAGATCACATAATGCATGTGGCCTTGAGTGAAGCAGGTAACCAGTGGATCTGTCCATGTCCACGTTTCTCTGTCCCTATGTTCATCCTTTCTCCATTTCCACTTCAGCCAAGAATAACGTTCCCCTTTCCATGATTAATCCCTCCTGCCAACCTGACTCCTTCTCCTTCAGTTAGAAGAGAAATCTCCTTTCTCAGGATCCTTGACTTCACCCTACAGCTAACGTATTCCCTATGTCAGTGAATTTTCATGCAGGCCGATCTGCTAAATTAGCCAAGTAAGCTTCTCATATCTCTCTTCACTCTTACCCCAATTCTCACATTGATCACTAACTTCCTAATTCCATGCAACACTCAATCCTTTTCCATTTCACTTCAAATTCTGCTACTATTCAGAAACCCTTCCCTTGAAGGTCCCGTGTCCTACCAAATTCATTTTTTTCCCTTCAGTCTGTAGGAAACAACCGAGAAAAATGGATATAAATATAAAGGCTAAATGGGTCAAAGATGGGGCTGAGGTTTACGGTATTTCAAAACCTCCCAGCTAAGTGGAGATGAGAATGGGAACAAAAGCAGGTCAGGAAGAAACAAGGACAGGTCCTAAGGAGGTGTGTGCCTGACCAGCTGGTGCCAGACTCATGGATATGGCCAAGAAATCTGAGTGTGCAGGTGGGTCAGATGGGACTGCAGAATGAGGAGAAAAGCATCCTTCCAACCCCTCAGATTCTCTGGTTCCTGTAACTCCTCTGTTTCTGGAGAATATTATAGAGGTCAAAACAGGATGAGATCCCACTACTCTGGTGACTGGTCATCATTCCACATATTTAAAAATCTAAGAACTTTATATCCTTGAATTTTCCCTCTTCAAGGAAAATAGACGCAAGAACTCCTTGACTAGTGTTTCCTAAAGTGTGTGCCATGATTCATCCTTATTTAGCAAGACTCCTAAGGGCTGCTGTAATCCCTAGTGCCTAGAAAAGTACCTGGCTCAGGCACTCCAAACTATCTGTTCCATGAATAAAAGAATGAATGTTTCATGCCAACATATATACCTACCAGTGTTGTTGTTGTTCGTTGTGTTGTTTTGTTTTGTTTGGTAAAGTTTGAAAAAAAAAAACTGGGTTAAATTGGAGGGGAAGACTAACCATGAGAGACTGTGGACTCTGAAAAACAATCTGAGGGTTTGGGAGGGGGTGGGGTGGGGGGATGGGTGAGCCTGGTAGTGGGTATTATGGGGGGCACGCATTGCATGGAGTACTGGGTGTGGTGCATAAACAATGAATTCTGGAACACTGAAAAGAAGTTAAAAAATAAATAAAAATTTTAAAAAACATTTCTTTGCTGCAGGGCAGCTTACGATACAGGGCACTTCTCAAATGTTTTCAAACATAACACCATTTCTCCCCACACAGCCTCCCAATGTATACCTTTTGAGAAAACATTCCTAAATATTGCTGGTAGCACAGTGCCGGGGCCAACACCTTTCTATCTCCAGTTCACCTCCCCTTATCCCTTTGTAAGTGTTAAGAGGCCGGTCAGTCTCTGGAGATGTCCCATTCTTCAGAAGTACATGAAACACAACTACACAAAAGCTAAAGCAAGTGAATTTGAACAGTTGACTAAGGCACTATCAGAACAAGAGGGTTTAAATTAACTGCCTAGTTGAACGAACCAGATCTCCTTGTTTCACTCCAAATGTCTATGTAATAATGCAGCCTTGGACAAGAGTCCACCTACCATTTAGAAAGAAGAACAGCATTTACATTATTAGCATTTGAAGTTGATGTTTTGAAGTTATTGCAAACTTCACAAGGCTGTTGTGAGAACTGAACTAGATCATATATGTTCTAGCATGTAGCAGTCTTCAAAAACCAGATGTTAAGACCAGGCAGATCCAAAGAGGGCAAGATGGCAATAGGGTAAGAGGACTATAGGCTCGCCTCCTCACTGAATACAGCTGCATAGCCATCAAATCATCCTACATACCCCAGAGACTGAGCCAAAGACTGGCAGAACAAACTCCACAACTAAGGGGACAGAAGAGGCCACATGAGAGAGAGTAGGAAGTGTGGACATGCAATTTGGAAGAGAAACAGGTCATGATTGCTGCAGTGGAGAGGGAGCCACAGTCTCAGAAAAGGGTGAGAGAGAGACTAGCATGCAGGGCTCGCAGGGAAATGAACCCCCATAGCAAGTGGCTTGGAAAGCAAGAGAGGCCAAACTTGATGACTTCTGGCAACCAACAGGGCTTAAAACCTGGAGTTGTAAAGGTCAGCCTGCTTGGATCTAGGAGGCATTGCAGGGCTCTTGAAGAGAAGGCAGGCACACAGCCCACAAACACGCAGCATGGAGACAGAGACCCAAAGAGCCCCCAGAGGGGAGTTTATTTGCCCAACCTGAAGCATGTCCCAGAGAGGCAGCACTCATGGAGTGACCCCTCTGGGTCTGCAAAGGAACTGGCAGATGTCATTTCCCTTTCCCACTCTTCAGCATAAGCACAGGGCCACCCTGCAGGAACCAGTGCTACTCACTACCTAACTTGCTTACACCAACCCCTGCCCCCTGCACTCCAGTGGAACTGCCCTTCACAGTTACACCTACTGCAGTTCCAGAGCAGCAGGTTTCATGCCGCAGACGACTGGCCGAACAGCTGCACACACCGTGTCTCCCAGCTTGCAGTGTTGCCGGGCCTCAGTTCCAGTGGCGGTGGGGATAGGTCGTATATCACAAGCACACCAGAGCACACCTAGTTAAAACTCACCACACACAGGCCAGGGACCAAACACTTCCCACAACAAACAAAGAGCCCCTGCAGACAGAGGACAATGTGGCCAGACACAACAGCAGACACACACAGTACACACTGGGGAACTTCCAGAAGTTCCAGGCCCTTCAGGACACTGCACAACCTCTTCCTCATAAAGCCGTTACGCTCAAGCACAGGACATGTCGCTGACTTTCAAACACACACAAGGAGGCACAAAGATCTAGACAAAATGAAAAGACAGAAATCTGTCACAAATGAAGAACAAGACAAGGTCACCGTCAGAGATCTAAGTAGAAAAGATACAAGTAACATGCCTGATAGAGAATCTAAAATAATGATCATAAGGATACTCACTTGCCTTAGTGTGGAAGACATGAATGAGTTCCCTTAACACAGAGATAAGAATAACCCAGCAGAGATAAAGGGCTCAACAAACAAAGAAAAACACTTGAAGGATTGAACAGAAGGATTAAAGAGGCCGAGGAGTGAATTAATGACCTAAAAGACAAAGTAATGGAAAGTAATCAAGCTAAACAAAACAGAGAAAAAAGAATTATACAAAACAAGACTAGACTCAGGGAACTCAATGACTCCATCAAATGTAATAACATTTGCATTTAGGAATCCCAGAAGAATAAGAGAGAGAAAGGGGGAGAGAAAATTTATTTTCTATTAAAGGATAATAGTTGAAAAATTCCCTAATCTAGGGAAGGAAACAGATATCTAGATCCAGGAGACACAGAGATCCACCAACAAAATCAATAAGAGTAGATCCACAGCAAGACATATTGTAAGTAAAATGGTAAAATATAGTGATAGAGAAAAACTTTTAAAGCAACAAGACAAAAAAAAGACAATTCCATACAAGAGGAAACCTATAAGGACAGCAGGGGATTTTTCAGCAGAAATTTCCCAAGCTAGAAAGGTGTGGCATGATATATTCAAAATGCTGAAGGAGAAAAATCTGCAGTCAAGAATACTCTATCCATCAAGACTATCATTTCAGAGTACGATAGATGGAGAGTTTCCCAGGCAAATAAAAACTAAAGAAGTTCACGATCACTAAACCAACCCTGCAAGAAATATTAAAGAGGACTTTGTAGGAAACACTAAAAGTGACAGCATAAAGGTTGGAAACACAAAAGCAGTAAATTTTTTTAAATTTTATTTGTTTGTTTGTTTGTTTATTTGTTTATTTATTTATTTGACAGAGAGAGATCACAAGTAGACAGAGAGGCAGGCAGAGAGAGAGGGGGAGAAGCAGGCTCCCAGTGGGCTAAAGCCTCTGCCTTCGGCTCGGGTCATGATCTCAGGGTCCTGGGATCGAGCCCCGCATTGGGCTCTCTGCTCAGCAGGGAGCCTGCTTCTCTCTCTCTCTCTGCCTGCCTCTCTGCCTGCTTGTGATCTCTCTCTGTCAAATAAATAAATAAAATATTAAAAAAAAAGAAAACAGTCATATTTTCAATTGCATCAGAAATAATAAGATACCTAGGAATAAACTGAACCAAAGACGTAAAAGACCTATACTCTGAAAACTATAAAACAGTAATGAAAGAAATGGAAGAAGGCACAAAGAAACAGAAAGACATCCCATGATCATGGATTGGAAGAACAAATATTGTTAAAATTTCTATATATCCAAAGCATTCTACAGATTTAATGTAATCCTTATCAAAATACCAACAGCATTTTTTTTTCACAGAACTAGAACAAACAATCCTAAACTGTGTATGGAATGACAAAAGACCTTGCATAGCCAAAGCAATCTTGAAAAAGAAAAGCAAAGCTGGAGGCTCACCATTCTGGACTTCGGGTTACATTACAAAGCTGTCGTACTCAAAAAAGGATGGTACTGGAACAAATATAGACACAGAGATCAAAGGAAACAGAAGAGAAAATCCAGAAATAAGCCCACAACTGTATGGTTAATTAGTTTGGACAAAGCAGAAAAGAATATGCAATGAGAAAAAGAGAGCCTCTTCAACAAATTGTGTTGGGGAAACTGGACAGCCACATGCAAAAGTAGGAAACTGGACCACTTTCTCACACCACAAACAAAAGTAAATTCAAAATAGATTAAAGACCTAAATGTGAGACTTGAAAACATAAAAATTTTAGAAAGCACAGGCAATCATTTCTCTGACATCAGCAATAATCACGTTTTTCTAGACAGGTCCCCTGAGGTAAGGGAAACAAAAGCAAAAATAACTACTGGGACTAATCAGGATAAAAAGTTTGGCACAGTGAAGGACAAAATCAATAAAACTAAAAGGCAACCTGCAGAATTGGAGAAGATATTTGCGAATGACATGTATCTCCCTAGGGGTTAATATCCAAAATATGTAAAGAATCTATCAAATTCAACACCCAAAATACTAATAATCCAATTAAAAAGATGGGCAGAAGACACGAACAGACATTTCTCCAAAGGAGACACCCCTGTGGCCAACAGACACATGACAAGATGTTCCAAGATGGGACAAGATGGGGGAAATACGGATCAAAACAACAATGAGGTGCACCTCTCACCTGCCAGAATCACTGAAATCAACAACACAAGAAACAAGTATTGGCAAGGATGGGGAGAAAGAGGAACACTCTTACACTGTTGGCGGGATGCAAACTCTTGCACTCTTGATGGGAATGCAAACTTGTGCGGCCACTGTGGAAATCAGTGTGGATATTCCTCAAAAAGTTAGAAACAGAGCTGCCTATGATCCAGCAATCCTACTACTAGATATTTACTGAAATAATACAAAAAACACTAATTCAAAGGGATGCATGTCCCCCAGTGCTTATAGCAGCATTATTTACGATAGCCAAGATATGGAAACAGCCCAAGCGTCCAGCGATTGATGAATGGATAAAGAAGATGTGGGGTGTGTGTGTGCATATGTGTGTGTGTACACATTATGTGTAAATATATATATGAGTGTGTGTGTATAAAATTATAATATATGTTATATATTATAATATACTATATATATATATAATGGAATAATACTCAGCCATAAAAAAGAATGAAACCTTGCCATTTGTAAGGACACAGTCGGAGCTAGAGAGTATCACGCTAAGCAAAATAAATCAGTCAGAGAAGGACAAATATCATGACATCACATTTCAGTATGTGGAATTTAAGAAGCAAAACAAATGAACAAAGGGGAAAAAAGATATAGAGAGAGACAAACCAAGAAACAGACTCTAATTATAGAGAACAAACTGATGGGTGCCGGGTGGGGGGATGGGGGAAGGAGGTGATGGAGATTAAGGAGTGCACTTATTGTGCTGAGCACTGGGTTATGTATGGAAATGTTGAATTACTATATCATACACCTGACATTAATATAATACTGTAGGTCAACTAACTCAAATTAAAATAAAAACTTTTGTAAAAGCCAATAGATCCAAAGGGCATAATGTGGAGATCATAAAGAATGTGAAAGAAAAGAGTTCTAAAAATACAGTGAATTATGAAAAATTATATATCACTGTTTGACAAGACTGATTCCACTGATGCGAGAAATCATGCTTCGATGAAGGTCAAAGGAATTTCACTAAACCATTCTCAACGTGATAGAACACTTAATTTGTCTTTGTCAAAAGTTAGAGATGGAACACTTAATTTATTTTAAATGTTGGTTAGAAAGGCCAATATAAAGATAGTTACTAATTACAACTTTTGTTTGAAAATGTTTCTCATCATAAATGTTATTACCTTTATTTTTTTTCAGTCCCATTATTTTAATCAGAAGATCCAGGCATTTGAGGCAAATGTGGTATGTCCTTCAAAGCTTACTAAAGTTGGCTCATTAACCAAAAAATATTTAATTGATGAAACAAATACTTATTTTGAGCACTTGTTATAGACAAGACAATGTGTTAGTTATTCTGAAGATATAGGATGGGTCTTATATGGGATTATATAACTCCTTCAGGGTCTTATAAACAAGAGGAACAGAAAAAGTCTGCACAAATAGACTATTTCAAAGTATAAATTTATATATATATGTCATAACTAATGTGCTGATAAGAAGTTACTAGACCTCTGAGTAGAAAACATTTCATTGTATTTTAAGTTTTAATTTATATTTCAGATTTCTCTTGAGGAAAGGGTAGGTTTTATCTATTTACAGATCTACAGGAACAGACATGTAATAGGCACTCAACAAATATTTATTGAAGGATGAAATGAATGAATGAGTGAAACTAAGGATTCTGGTGTGTTTTCAAGTAATCCTATTACAGAATCATCCTTTATTTGTATATTTCCTATGAAATAAATGAATATTTGCTTGAGGCAAAAGGCCTCATTTTATATTCTTTACAGAACCTAGTTGGTATAGTTAATGCACAATAGAATTTTCGGAATAAAATGAGTTAATTAACCAATCACAAAGCACAACAGATGAACAACTCTAGTGCATTTGTCAAAACTCATCGAATTCTAGGCAAAAAAAGTATATATTTTAAGGTATGTTAATTTACTTCAACAAACTTAAAAAAAACCACCAAAACCTCTAGGAAGTTTGAATAATAAGAAAATTCATTATGCCACAAAGCAAGAACTCTAGAGGCTGAGTGGTTGTGATCTCAGTTCACTTAATCGCTCAACAACGGCAGTAAGGATGCGGGTTCTTTCCCTCTGTTCCGCCATTTGGGGTCCATTTTGTCCTCAGGGCAGTTCCTCTCCTGGTTAGAAAATTCTACAGTAGTTCCTCATATGACATCATCCAAACACTAAAACATCCAGAGCAAGAGAAAACATCTTCTCCGGGTATCTTTTTAAAAAAACAAGGGAACTTTTCTTAGAAGCCCCCACGGACTTTTCCGCATGTTATGGTGGCCAGGTTTGTGTCTCTGTCCAAACCAAAGGCTCCCAGAGGTGGAGCTGCTTTGACTGGCTGACGACAGTCTGAACCCCGCCCCCTCCATCCCAGAGAGGCCCTGGGAGGCTTCCCTAGACAAGTGGCCCTCCCAAAAGTTCGTACATAACAAAGTCAAGTCTGTTGGGACGTGAGGGTGGAGAAAAGATGCTAAATCAGCAAGCAGTGGGACAGCACAACGCTACCTGGAGCGCTTCCTAAGTCCTGAAAAAGCGAATTTCCGTGCCGAGGAAGACTGGAATCGCAGACGCCAGCAGAACGCGCGCCCAAGCAGTGAGTTTTCCCCTTGCTCCCTTCCCTTCCGTCACAGAGGACCCTCCCTCCCCTCCAGATGGCCCTTAGCTGACTGCCAGTTACCACCGTCCCCCAAGACGCTTCAGACCCTACTCCTAGAGACAGGCCTCGCCTCCACCCTAAAAGCACTATTTCTCCCTCAAAAGTTACCTGGACTCCCACCTGTTTTCAGGGTCTTATCGTCAGCAATCTCATCACTTGTGGCTCTCCGCCGCCCTCCCCACTCCTTTTAAACTGTTCTCAGGAATCCCAGACACATTTCCTCACCAAAGAAAGGCAGTTTTGCAAGTTCCATGAAGTAAAAATGGCCTCGATTCAAAAGTAAGTCTCATCTCTGAGTTCAGCGTGTGAGTCTGAGGCAGGCCGGAGAGGAAATCGGGGAAGAAAAGGCTTCCTAGCGGCCGGCCGGCCTGCACGCGCGCGTCCTCCGTCACTGCCTTCCTCCTGCGGGGGCGCCGCAGGGTCTGCTCCTCCTGAACCCAGACTGGGCGACATGTCGTGTCAAACGTGTGACGTCTGCGTCCGCCGGAAAGCTGTGGGGACGGGTAAGGAAAGAGGAGATGCAGAGCCGTCTCGGGACGGTGGGCGCGAGGCTGAGGCTGTGGGACGGCTCGGCTCCCCCGCAGGACGCCCTGTGACACAGCAGCGCTGGGACGGGACGTCGCGCTCCTCTCCCGGCTCCCTGCCCCTCCTGTAAGAGCACCCAGTCACCCGCACGGCCTCCAGCCTTCCTACGCCAGAAACCTTTTCCTGGCCTTCCTTAACCTTTGCTAACAGTCTCAAATATCTGGCAGTTAAATGTTCTTCAAAATTAAAAAAGGAAATCCGAACATTCCCAAGTGGGAAGCTGAACTGAGAAACATCCAATGTCTCCTTCCAGCCCTAAGACACCATCGTCCTTCCTGTCGGGCCACAGGCTGCTCATGCAGCAGCTCTGGCCTTGGCTCGCGCATGGCCTGCAAAAAGTCTGGCACCTCTGTCATTACACAGAAGAGCAACGGCTGCATCTAGGACACAGGGGAGAAGGCGTGTGTGTGTCACTCTGGAAATTTCCAGAGAGCCCAGGACTGGTGATGCCCCACCGTTTACTCTAAGGGAAAGTTCAGCAAGGTCGTGTGCACAGGCACACGCGCGCACACACACACACGGGTGTATCAGGAGGAAAGCAAGGACAGGCATGAGAGAGAAAAGAGAAGAGAGTGCTCTCTGTTTTGTGTTGTACTGTGTTGCGCTTAGAGAAAACACAAGCACCCGGAGCGGAATGTCTTTTTTTTTTTTTAATTTCTTTTCAGCGTAACAGAATTCATAGTTTTACAACACCCAGTGCTCCATGCAATGCGTGCCCTCCACAATACCCACCACCAGGCTCCCCCAACCTCCCACCCCCCGCCCCTTCAAAACCCTCAGGTTGTTTTTCAGAGTCCACAGTCTCTCATGGTTCATCTCCCCCCCAATTTCCCTCCACTTATTTGCGGAGCATAACAATGACACGGAGGACATGGGGAGATGCAGAGCTGAATGTCTTATTCTAGAAACCTCTCTCGTCACAGTCAGACGACTGTGAAGAACCGGGCAGCTGACAGGTTACACTAGTGCCATCTAGCTCTCACTACCACAGCCTCACACCCCTGCTGAGAAGGTTAGGGTTAGTCACAGCCCAGTGAAACTCAGCTAAGTACCACTACATGATGGTAAAAGAAAGCAAAACTCTCAAAAGAGATTTATGTTTAATAATAACTTATATCTAAATTATTTGTCTACATTTCACCCAAGTTTCCACTAAAGATAACAAGAGAGATCTTCCTTATTGAACACAGGTTAAATATTGCCCTCGGTTAGTTTTATTAACCAAACTGCGACGGACTTAATGCTGATGACCTCCTGTCTTCCTTGGAAAGCTGTCAGCAGACGGCGTGACGGGTTATAGATCTAAAGTCAACAGGTCACTTGTTTTGCATATTCCCAGGCAATTTATGAAAAATCTCTAAAGAACGGTGCTGAAATTTTATTTTAATTCACCCACATTAAATAACAGAGTTTTTCCACACAGTGTTTGTGAGGAAGAAATATGGGGGCACCATATAAAATAACAAAATAATAAATGGTTGTCATTTTGCAGAAGATCAAAGACCCTTGGATCGGCATTATCCACAAAACGTCTAAGAGACATGTTTTACAATGCTCCCAGATAATAAATTCTTTTTTAAAAAAGACTTATTTATGTATTTATTTTAGAGGGAAAGAGCCCACAAGCAGGGAAAGGGCAGAAGGGGGGGGGGGTGGGAAGCAGATTCCCTGCTGAGTATGAATCCTAACAAGGGGCTCAATCCCAGGGCCCCGAGATCATGACCAGAGCTAAAATCACGAGTCAGATCCTTAATCAACTGAGCCTCCCAGGTGCCCCCAGATAACAAATTCTCTACTGAAGTAAGCAATTGCAGGGAACTGTGCTTACTTCTCTTCACCAATGCTGACTAGTTGGAAGAGGGGAGGCAGGAGAGGGACACTAAAGGTCAAGGGGGCAAGACCGAAGCAGCATTGGATTTCTTCCCTCCAATAAGTAGTGTCATAGCGAAAGGAGCACGACCTTTGCTGGGCTTTACAGACTTGGAATCAAATATTCACACAGGCACTTTCTAGATGTTTGGGGAAATTAACCTCCCTGAGCCTTCCGGTGTATTGTGAAATGTAGTGGAGATAACGTGTGTAAAGTATCTTACACCGCGTCTTGGATAGTCCGTATTACTCCACATCAATACTATTAAAACATCAAAGAGGAACCCAAGTATGTACTGGCACCTTCTAGGTGTCATCAAAGAGCCATTAGGACATTTGTATCTCTCGTAATCTGGTTACGATTTGAGTCAGTGATTTATGAGGGGTAAAACGTTCCCTATCACATTACCTTTCCTGTGCGTCATCTGACTTCCAAAAATAGGGACAGTGCATCTTTTAGCAGAAATAGCTGTTAAACCGTCTGAGTGTCAAAGTCATAAGTATGAGGTAAATTAACCTGAAATAGAGTTGTAGCAGGAAAGAGTCAAGTGACTGTCCTCGGCAGCGGCGATGGCGCTGACAATCACAATTCTTTCTGGCTCCACGGGAGTCAGCTGGGTCGGGAGACAAGCAACAGATGGCCCACCCCACGAAGCCCGAGATTGTCACACAGCCTTTCCATTTACCAGCTGGGTGGCTAGAAGCAGATCTTTTCTCTTGGAAGCTTAACTACCTTATGTGTAAAATGGGAATTACATTTTTACTACCTGTCAAGGATTGTTGTGAAAACCAAAGAGCTACTGTATCTGAACGTCTTTCACCCATCTTGTTTCCCAACTCGGGGATCCATCCACCCCACAGAGCAGTGTCCAAGCCAGAATCCAGCAGCTTCTCTCGACTCTTGTCTCTCTCTCCCACCACGTTCCACCTCCAACCCACCTGCAAGGTCCATTCACCTCTACTCCCTAAACGTAATCCGCATCTGTCCACTCCTTTCTGTCTCTAGTGGACCACCCCCAGGAAGATGCCAGCATCTCTCACCCAGCTACCACCACAGCCTCCTAACTGAACTGCCTCTTTGTCCTTTAACCTCACTAAAGAACATTGTCCAAACGGCCTTCAGAATGAGCTTTTTAAACTACAAATCAAGGGACAACCAAATGCTACATACTTCCTTCTGGAAATATTCAACAACTTTGTAAAATACTCTTGACAAGTAAGTTCAACTTCAACACCCCTGCCCACTTCCGTAGTGTCCAGCTCCTTACCACCCCCCTACTGGGCTCCAGCCTTCTCAGCCAGACCTAAGGCCACTAAGATTTTCTTTTTTTTCCTTCTGGAAGTTTTACAGGTTTAACTCTTACACTTGCCTATGATTTTCCATATCAAACTTATTTTTATATCTGATATAAAGATTTGAATCTTTTTGTTGCATACGGATATCAATTATTTTCACACCACTTATTCTAAGATTATCCTCTTCCCACTGAATTCCTTTGCCAAAATAAATATCAAAAATAAATTGACCATATATATGTGGGTCTATTCCTCAGATCTCTTGTGTTCTCATTGTGCTCTGTCCTTTTCTGTATATATGTTGACACCAACTTGTCTTGATTATCGCACATTTATAAGTAAGTCTTGAAATCTGATAATGTTAAGTCTTTAAACTTTAAACTTTATTCTTTTTCAAAACTGGACCACTTTCTTGCACCATACATAAAAGTAAATTCAAAATAGATTAAAGACCTAAAAGTGAGACCTGAAGCCATAAAAGTCCTACAAGAGAACACAGGCAGTAACCTCTTTGCATGAACCCTGGCAACTTTTTTCTAGTTATGTCTCCTGAGATAAGGGAAACAAAGGCAAAAATAAACTTGGGACTACATCAAAATAAAAAGTTTCTGTATAGAAAAGGGAACAATCAACAAAACAAAGGTATCTTGTGGAGTGGAAGAAGATATTTGCAAATGACATATCTGATAAAGGGTTAGTATTCAAATATATAAAGAACTTATACAACTCAACACCAAAAAAACACTATAACCCAATAAAAAATGGGCAGATGATATAAATAGATATTTCTCCAAAGAAGACAACCAGATGGCCAACACATGAAAAGATACTCATCATCGCTTATCATCAGGGAAATGCCAGTCAGAACTATAATGAGATATTACCCTACACCTGTCAGCAAAATGGCTAAAATCAACAACACAAGAAACAACAGATGTTGGTGAGGATGTGGGAAAAAGGAACCCTCTTTCACTTTTGGTGGGAATGCAAATTTGTGCAGCCACTGTGGAAAATAGTATGGACATTCCTCAAGAAGTATGAAATAGAACTATCTTACGAGCTAGTAGTTCTGCTCCGGGATATTTACTGAAAGAATACAAAAACACTAATTCGAAGGTTTATACGCACCCCTATGTTCATAGCATTGTTATTTATAATCGCCAAGATTTGGAAGCAGCCCAAGTGTCCACTGACTGATGAATGGATTAAAAGGTATATAATTTATACATGTATAATTTATATACATATATATTTATATATATGTATATTTGTGTTATTATATTATTTATATATCTGATTTTTATTCATTTACATATAATAAATATAATACATAAATATATACATGTATATTTATATATAATATATATAAATACAAAAACACATATATATGTGTAATATATTATCCAGCCATAAAAACAAATGAAGGCTTGCTATTTGCAAGAACACGGATGGAACTAGAGAGTATAATGCTAAGCAAAGTAAGTCAGAGAAAGACAAATACCATATGATTTCACTGATACAGGGAATGTAAAAAGCAAAACAAATAAGCAAAAGGTAAAAAGAGAGAGAGACAAATCAGGAAACAGACTCCACATTGTAGAGAACAAACTGATGGTTCCTAGAGGGCAGGTGGGTGGGGGATGGGTGAGACAGGTGATGGAGATCCAGGAGCGCCCCTGCTGTGATGAGCACTGGGTGACGTTCGGAACTCTTGAATCATTGTATCGTACACTGAAACTGATACAGTCCTATATATTAACTAACTGGACTCAAAATAGAAACTTTTTTAAAATTAAAAGAAAAAGAAAAGCCTTAAGGGTGCGCCTGGTGGCTCAGTGGGTTAAGCCTCTGCCTTCGGCTCAGGTCATGGTCCCAGGGTCCTGGGATCGAGCCCCACATCAGGCTCTCTGCTTAGCAGGGAGCCTGCTTCCCCCTCTCTCTCTGCCTGCCTCTCTGCCTACTTGTGATCTCTCTCTGTGTCAAATAAATAAATAAAAATCTTTTAAAAAACCTTAAGAATCCTCACCTTCTGTGCATTCTATCACGGGATAAGCTGGAGACCAACAAAAGCACAACTGACACAGACGGTTCCTCCCACGGCGGGTCGGGGTTTAAGTTCTTTAGTGGAGAAACTGGAAGGGCAGGCGGCGCTGGCGTCTCCAGCTGTGAGCACCCGAGTCCGTCAGCGAGGTCCGCAGGCAGGGGATTAAAAGAGAGGGGATCTATGGAACGTCCTTCAGCAGGTGGTCAGCAAATCCTTTCCAGTATGAGGGACTCTGATGTTAACTTTTAATTTGACTTAATTTTAACATTTTCTGTGGTGCCCAATGATGGAAAGCTGTCAGGATAAGGTTTTATTTTGGACCCATGGTTTCCTGGTTTGATCTGTTTTCTTCTGCAGGAAAAGGTCATACAGTCCACGCACCTGTGTCCCTGTTCCAGGCTCTGCAGTGTCATACACCTCTGGGTTGCCTTAGTTGGCTAAAACCGCTTGATTTTTCTCTGCAACTTCTGTGAAGATGCCGTCTGAGGCATGCAAGTAATTTCTCTTTCCTGGGTATAATTCAAGAATCGGTGACTTCTGGTTTGTGCCTCAAAGAGCTGGGTTTCCCGAGGTACGTAGGTCTCGGCCACTGACGCTAGACTGGCAATATTACCAAGTCAGACTGTCTACCTGCCGTCATCCGTCATCTCTCCCTGGGGCTGGAGGCATCCAAGTCTATTCTCCTACCATTGCCTCAGCTCAGGGCACACTGAGAATTTGGCTCTTGTGTTTACTAGGATGTGATACGTACAATCCTTCACCCCACGTCTGATACGTAAGCTGTTGGGGCCTGGTACAAACCAGAAAGAGAATGCATTGGACAGAATGCTTGCTAAGGACATTGACAAATAAGGTTGGGAGGAATGGAGATCAGACGTCATCACTAGATCTTACCCAAAGTAAGACACAGTGGGAGACACAAAAAATGAGACTTGAGTTGCTTCTGGAGAATAAAAAGGATTACTGTTCCCATAAAAATATAACACAGGTAAAATTTGATGTTCTGAAAACTAAGGTCATTTTCCTACTACAGGCCAAGGCCAACATGCCTAAACCTCCCCCATACTGTTTACCCCAATCTCTTGTTCAGCCCAGAGACTCAGAGCCAAGCTTGGTTCTTCAGCCCCCCACCCCCTGCTCATACTAACAACTAGGAATGGAGGATTGTGAGAAGAAACTGAGTTTAACCCACTCTATGCCAGATACTATGCTAAGAATTACAGCAGGAATATGGACACATGGTCTCTGCACTGGAGACACTTACAATCTAATGAAGTAAATCCCATTATTCCACTTGGTAAAAACAAACTGAGACCCAGCCAAACTACAGGGTTTCTTTTGTACCCCAAACATCACTTGTGTCAAGGTGCCCTGAAATGCTTCATTAAAATGTGTACCTTCCTGAGCCCCATTTGAAACGTCTGATTCAGACTCTGACAGATGAGACCTGGGAATCCACAATCTAACACGCTGTGTGAGTGTCTCTTCCACCTGCTACACTTAGAGAACCACCAGCAAATGAACTCATAAGAGTAAGTTCCACAGGGACGCCTGGGTGGCTCAGTTGGTTGGACGACTGCCTTCGGCTCAGGTCATGATCCCAGAGACCCGGGATCGAGTCCCGCATCGGGCTCCCAGCTCCATGGAGAGTCTGCTTCTCCCTCTGACCTTCTCCTCGCTCATGCTCTCTCACTGCTCTCTCTCAAATAAATAAATAAAATCTTTAAAAAAAAAAGAGAGAGAATAAGTTCCACAGAAGAACCCCACACGGTCCCTGTTTCGATGAGAAGAGTGGGAGCTGGCGGCGACGTAGATGGAGCTGCAGGGCGTCACGCTGAGCAAAGTGAGTCGGTCGGAGACGGACAACAGTCAGATGCTCTCCCTGAGGTGAGGAAGTGGAGAGGCAACGTGGGGGCGTGGGGGGAGGAAAGGAATAAATGAAACAAGATGGCATCGGAGGGAGACAAACCATAAGAGACTCTTAATCTCACAAAACAAGCTGAGGGTTGCGGGGGGAGGGGGAATGGAGAGGGGGGTGGGGTAATCACTGGGGAGGGCGTGTGCTGTGGTGAGTGCTGTGAGTGTGTAAGCCTGACGATCCACCGACCTGTACCCCTGGGGCTAATAATACATCATATGTTAATAAAAAATTTTTAAAAATTAAATTAAAAAATTAAATTTAAAAAGTAGGTTTAATTACAATATTTGGAGAATCTAAAAGTCTTAATAAAAATCAAATATCAATGAAAAAAAAAAAAGAAGAGTGGGAGCTGTCGGAGAATGTTCCGTTATCAGTAACAGAACCATCTTATGAGTTCTGAGGAGTCTACGGGAGAAAAGAGCGAATCTGGGGAAGGACTCGTGCGGCACTGCAGGCGCTCCAAATGGCCGCGGAGGATTCAGGATGTCTCATGTGTCTCTGGAGTGAGAGTGACAGCCGCATTTCTAAAGGTCCGGAGAGAAGGCAGGCTTCCCCGGGGACCGCGCCCCCACCCCAGCGCTGCAGAGGCCTGTGCTCCCTTCCTCTGACGTCACTGAGCCGTCTCTAGGGTCAGCCGCATGCATGCCCTGGCACCTGGGGCTTGTACCTGGGGGACTTGTTGCACCTCTTCCCCCCCAGCTGGCCCCAGGCAGCATGATGAGGCTTGGCGCAAATGCTGCGTTTTTACCCTTTTATCCTTCAGGGTCTCTTACTCCTCTTTATGGCTGTTTTAGTTTCTCAAACTAAAAAGAGAAGTAGTTTGATAAAGGATTTCACATAAGATGTTAGGGATTTGATGCTCCGACTTCTCTTAAGAACATTAAATTTCAAGGAGGTCAACTTGAAGAGCTATGAGGGCATTTTAGCCCTGAAATGTCAGGCTGGAAAGCAAATCGGGGGCTTCCTGGAAGACGCCTTCCTCCACACTGGGCTTTTCAAGTCACAGCCACAAAGGGGGGGTTAGGGAAGAGGTGGGAAAAGACAGAAACTGGCCATGTTTTGGCACCTGAGGAAATATTCAGGATCCGGTGTCGGTGTTTAAGCCCAACATCGGCAGGGGCACTCGTGTTCAGTCTCCGCCACTGCCCCCCACTATTGTTTTCGTCCCCTAGAATAGTCATGTCCTTTCCTCGTCAGCCCTTCTCAGGGTCCTCCTGCCTTGTCCCCGCTTCTCATCCCAGAGTGGCGCCTGCCCAGGCCGTGGGGCCAGAAGAGCTGGGCGTGAAGGGGCTCCCCGTCCGCTGGGCGCCGGCCCGGGGTCTTTCCCGCTCGAGGACAGGGTGTCGGAGGGGCTAGGTGACGCGAGGGACGTGCGGCGACAGCTTTGTAAACACGCGAGGCGGGCAGCTACAGCGCCAGCCAAGAACCGCCCTGCTGTAAGGTGCTGACCCGTGACAGTCACCTCTGGGTGACACGGGGCACAGACACAGGGCTGGGTGCGCACACGCCTCCCAGCGGCCACTGCAGAGCGACCACGGGAGCATCTGTGCGAGAGGACGGCGAGCGCGGACCCGCTGGTGACTCCCTCGGGCAGCCCGGCCCGCGGAGAGGCCAGCGCTCAGAAACGGGCAGAAGAAAGCAAACACCATGGCCAGAGACACAGCAAGGCCGAAGCCACGGAAGAACAAGAAGGCGCAACGGGGAGGACAGCGAAGGAAGGCAGAGCCGCCCGTGCCGCCAGGAGAACTCGGGCGGGTTCGAGCGACACCAACCCCACGCAGCCCGGTTCCTCGGTGACAGCCCGTGCGGTCACCACCCTGACGCTTCCTGTCCTGCACGAGGCCCCTGCAACCGCGTCTGTTTCCCATACTTCCCTGCGGACACGTAAAACAAATGCAACTACGGGAAAAAAACCCCAGTGGACCACTTTCTTCCAGCCTAGAGAGACCCGCTCCTGTGTTGTGCGGGTCTCAGCCCATCGGGAGCCAGTGGTGCGGGTCCCACCCTCGTGCTGCCCAGGTGGCGGCCGCCTCCCGCAGCGGCCAGCGGCCAACTGAGAAAATAGACGCTGATTACTTACAAGACCTGGAAACCACCTCGCACCTCTGGGGCCACACAGCCAGCCCGCCGTGCAGAGGGAGAACAGGGGAAAGCACACAGGGGCCAGGAGCTCTGTTTTACTGGGGTCAAGGTTGGGGACCTCGGGGTTTGCAAGGATTCTTTATTGGCGGATTTAAAGCGTGGAAGAGAAAAAAAACGAGTGGTACGAACGGTCAGTTAGGGAAATCAAGCAGGATCTTGAAAACAAAGGAGCCTCGGGGCTGGGGAGGTGGCGGGCTGGGCTGCTCATCTAGTTGTGCGTCTGATACCGTGTTTATCACGATGGGGTCTCTGAAGTCGATGCTTCCTTGAAAGCCATGTGTCTCCGAAATGGAAGCTTAGGTCAGACATTCGCAGCACAGAAAAGAAACACGATAAAACTGTCAGGGCTTACACGCCCAAATGATAAATTTCATTAGAGGTCATAATCCTTTTTTGTTTGGCCCAAAACATTTGAACCATTTACTAAGAGTTATTAAAAAAAAATCTACCCACACTTCCTGAAATTTATACGCTGACTAAATAAATATGACTAGATTTGAAAAAGTGGTATTCGTGTAATTGAAAAGACACCAAAAAGGTACCGGATAAAGCTCCAGACCTGTCACCATCTCAAAATAATGTACGTGAATATGGAAAGCAGAATATGTGAGGAGGGGAGTCCACAAACGGGCCTCAGGGGATCCACAGACCCCCGAGACTGGGCACAATTAAAATGCACACACTCTGTTTTCATCCATGGATTTCATCTAATTCTCAAGAACCCCTGACTTAGATGTTCCTGAACATCCTCCTTCTGCGACCTCTTTCCTTGTTTTTTGTTGTTGTTGTTGTTGTTGTTTTGTTTTGTTTTATTAATTTAACCTTTATTGGTCATACTGCAGCTTGAGTTTCCATCTTAAACAATGATGCTCCCTTCCTACCCTCTCCCCAAGCCCCTTTTTCCCTTTCTCTTTTCTGCTTCCTCCTTCTCTTCCATCTCCTTCCTCTTTTCTGGCTCCCTTCCCAGTTTACCTGTTTTTCCTACTTTTAGTTTTGCCTACCAGTGACTCCCATGTTCTTCATCTCCCCTATTTTAAATATCTCACCTAAATCTCAGTCAGTCCTTCTCCTCCTCCTCCTGAACTTGGTCGATCAACTCCCACCCCTCCCCTCCAGCAAGTGCCTGGAGAGTCACACAGTGTGAGTCACTGTGAGATTAATAATGTCCTTTGTGTAGGAAGATGATGCCACTAATTTCCCGTCAGCGGGCCCTGTGCTCTTGAGCAATTTTCTCTACAGTACAAATGAGTGGGCACTGATTCTTCCCACACCCCAGCTCAGTGACCCTAAGAACAATTTCGAGAATTTTCTAAGCTGAGATTTGGGGTACAGAAGTGGACCCAGAATAGAAAAAAGCCAATTTGCTATCTCTTGAGGTTTCAATCCAGGGCAAGAAGAATCTTAGGAGGCCCATGGCAGTCAGAACACTTCAGCTGAACTGATGTTGTTTATGGTTAGTTGGTCTTGATTATTCTTCTCATCAAAAAGACCAGGTTGCTGGTTTTAGAATCCTTAACAAAAAAACTCCTGGTCAGTGAGCATGGGTGTGTTACATCATCTCTAACCCCCAGCTGCCCTTGGCAAACAAGAATTCCCTGAGATTAAGTAACTTGCAAAAGCCACAGAGCTTGGAAGCGATGAGTTTGGGACTGAATCTCCTGGCCTCTCCATGACACCACACTACCATGTGTATCAGACCCACGGTACCTCTACGCTTAGATGTTTGATGACTTGAGCCCAGTTGTGGCAGCGAAGGTCCCAGTAGCAGCTTAGTAACACACAGTCCTCTGACCCCACCTTTAAAGTCACTTCCCCACATCAAATCTGAGCCTCGCTCAGTCCCTGGAGATCTGGTGACTAACACCTGCCCGCAGAGTTTCAGCTGTACGTCTTCACAACATGCTACCTTATCCCTGGCAGGAAAAGGGATCCATATTTTGCCCGCCTTTATCTGTTCTAATTACTCGGAACAGCGGTGCAGGAAGCAACCGGAGCTTCCTAAAACCGCGCGCTTCCTTTCTGCCATGCGGGGGGAGCGATCTTTTCTTGGCTAGAGCCCGCTGTGCCATCCTTGGGCTCCAAGATCAAGTGAGGGCTAGTAAGTATCATTCTGGTCCCACGCCCCGGTGGCATTTTACGTGCCCTCTTCCCTATTGAGATTACGAAAGGGAAAGATACAATTGTGTGTAGCGATGATGACGGGGGCTGGAATAACAATGACGTGATACATCGAAAGCGTAATGTCATAAAAAAAAAAAGAAGAAGAAAGCGAACTCTCAGTGAATTCTGTAAACAACATTTACATTTGTGCGATGCCCACTACATCCCAGCCGTCCTGCTGGTAGATGGTAAGAAGATTCAGAGATGGATGAGAGAGATTCTGAAATCTATCTCAAGAGACAGACATGCGAGAAGAAAGACTTCCAAGATGAATGGGGGGGAGGGAAAGGAGGCAGAGTGTAGCAGGAGCCAGAGGAAGAGCAGATTTAAATCTGACCTGGGGAATCTGGTGGAGGCCGGCATCAAGCTGGTCCTGAAAGGTAACGATTTCTGCACATGGAGAAGAGAGGAAGGGTTTTCCCACACAGGGAACCCACCAAAATTATCAGTGATCACAACTACCATTGTTGGGTATACACTGTACCCACCCCATTCACACCACACCGTATATATGGATATACTGAACCCCGAGAACCACCTTGAGGGCAGGTGTTCCTTTCTTTAGTTCGCACATCAGAAAAGTGAGGTTCTTAAAGTTAAGTGCTTTGGCTCGGTGCCTGGGTAGCTCAGGAGAGCCTGGCTGCCCGCCCCACGTCGTCCCTCTGCCCGGCATTACCCTCACACCACATTCGTGTCCTATTATAGAGATGTGGATGTCATCTTTGTAGATGGCCAGGTCGATTAATCTATTAATTTTTGTTACTTAAGTAATTTAAGTGATATTTTCTTTATGGTCTGCAAAAAGACCAAAAAACAACAAGCCACTCAGTCCCAGGCAAGCCCTAATGAGAAGATAACAATGTATCAGCTTCATTATTATGTTTGCCACCACGTATTGAGCTTCCCTATCTGCCAGATACCGATCCGAGTATTGGGTTTGGAGGCCAAGCTAGTTCACAAAACAATGGTGCCCAGCCTACAGAGATGAGGGCATCGACACACATCTACACATCCAGGTCACAGGCTAACCTCCTATCTCATTTACTTTGTGCAGGTTTTTTTTGCAGGGTGTACATTTTCCCTGAAGCCCATTTTACTTAAATCATGTACAAACTTTACTCCGCCCCCAGCTTCCTCCTTCCCTGACCAACCTCCTCCCTTTAACAAAAACTCCAAATTTGTCTATCTCTGAATCCAGTCTATTAGTGTTCCTGGGCAAGTGGATTCCGTTAGGCGCAGACCAGACTAGGCTGACTGAAGATACCAAGGGTCCCTTAGTCCCCTCTAGGGCAAAGGGAAATGGCACGGACTGCATAGAAGGACTGCCAGTCTGGCTTAGAACACATTTGGATGCTTAAAATACCAGTGCCGTGGAAGGCCGGCCTGCCAGATGAACGCTGACCGGCAGGAAGGACCACACCCCCAGCTCTCATCTGGAATTTAACCGGAGTTCGAAATAAGTTGCCAAGAGCTTCAAGAGTTTTGTTTGCTGCAAGAAAAAATGAGAAAAGAAAGAGAGCTTGTAGCCCATGCTTTTCTCCCCAAACCTGAGCCCAGTAGAGAAAACACACAACCAGGCTAACTAGTGTCCCTTTCAGTGGAGAGCCGCTAACCTCCCTGAGGCCCTTGGTGGTGCCCACCCATCCTATTACATATCTCTAGTTCACTCAGTCTCCTGTCCTGGACCAGAATCTCACACCGTCTCCTCCACCTGAAACCTCCAACTACGGCTCTTGTTCTTGGCTGGTGACATTGATTCTTATTTCCTGTAGAAATTAGAAACAATCAAAAAAGAACTTCCCTATGCTCCCACGTACCAACCTACCAGAAGCTCTACCTGTATGAGCTGTCAACTTCCATCACAGTGTGTGAACTACCCAGGGTCCTAGCTGAAGTCAGCCCTTCCACTCGTGCTCTAGGACCCATCCCCTCGTGCTTTCTCAAAGATCTGGCTCCTTCCAATGTTTCCTCTCTGTCCTACATAATGAATGTTCTTATCTGCACACAAACATACTGTTGTTTATCTTATTTTAAACCCATCTCTCAACCCCACTTCTGCCTTCAGCTACTGTCCTATTTGTCTGTTCCCCATTATAGCAACAGTCATCACGAGTTGTCGGCACGCGGTGTCTTCCTTTCCATTCTTGGACTCACTCCAGTCAGAACTTCCTTCACTGCATGCTCTCATCAAAACCCCAAGCACAACACACATGTGGCCGAATCCAGGGATTAATTCTCACACTTCATGTTGCCTGACCTAACAATAGCACTTGACCATGAGGATCATGATTTCCTTCCTGAAATATTTATTTTCGGGAACATCATTCTTGGTTCCTTACCGTCTTCATTGGCTGCTCTCAATCCTCTTTGCTGGTTCCTACTTGTATCTCTCCCACTCAGGTGCACACAGGTCCAGGGCTAACTCTGCAGGTGTCTTCACCATCTGTCCCCACTCCCGTGGTGATCCTGTCCGGTCTCATCGATTTAAATACCATGTCTATGCTGATGATCCCCTGGTCTACACCTTGAATTTAATTGACTCTCTAAATACCAGACTCATAAATACAATTTCCAGGTAATATTCCCCTGGATTTTTTAATAAGCATTGCACATTTATCATGCTTAAAAATTAAACTCTTAATTTCCCATTCAATCCCCAAATCTGCTTATCTCATCTACTACTACTACCATGGTAGTTCAAGCCACCATTATATCTCATAAACAACATTTTCATGGCATTCTACTTATCTTCCTGACTCAACACTTACACCTTTCAGAGTGACCTTGATAAAGCACCAGGTGCATTACACTCCTCTGTTCACTGTCAACCTTGGAGAAAAATTCAAGCTCTTTACTATAGATCAAGTGGCCTGTAGATTCTGTGATAGAGAGATGACCATCATAAGAGTAGTTTCAAGGACGTGGTGGGAACAAAAAGCTTAGGAGTAAAAGAGTTATTTGGAGATGATAAAATGGTAACAGCCAGTTTAAACAACTGCTTCAAGAAATGTGGCTGTGGACAGAAGGAAAAAACAGGAGAGTAGGTACAGGTGGGAACCCTTCCATAAGATAGAGAGATGTGAGCACACCTTCACATTCAGAATGGTTACTGAGAAGGGTGAGGTTGAACATCCTGTAGAGAGAGATCGTATGTGGCCCCAGAGGAAACAGAAGGAACAAGAACTTGGAGGCTTGGTTGAAAAAGACAGTGAAGCTGACAGGCAGGAAATAAGACACACATTCTAATGGGGCAGAAAAGGCAGAGAGGATTGGTGTGATGCAGACACACTTATGAGTGGTATGGGTGAAAGTCAAAAATAATGAAGAGATCCATGTGATTGGAAAGTTTCACCAATATTGATCATGTGCATTGAGTAAGCTAATATATTTTAAATCAATCAAATTTGTAGCAAACAGGTACTATTACATTAAAAGTGAATCTAATTCTGGATGGATTTTCTTTTTCAAAAAAGTGGTTTTCACTCAGCATAATCTCTTCCAGTCCCATCCATGTTGCTACAAAAGTTGAGTATTCATCCTTTCTGATGGAGGCATAATACTCCATAGTGTATATGGACCACATCTTCCTTATCCATTTGTCCGTTGAAGGGCATCTTGGTTCTTTCCACAGTTTGGCGACCGTGGCCATTGCTGCTATGAACACTGGGGTACAGATGGCCCTTCTTTTCACCACATCTGTATCTTTGGGGTAGATACCCAGTAGTGCAATTGAAGGGTCATAGGGAAGCTCTATTTTTAATTTCTTGAGGAATCTCCACACTGTTCTGCAAAGTGGCTGCACCAACTTGCATTCCCACCAACAGTGTAAGAGGGTTCCCCTTTCTCCACATCCTCTCCAACACACGTTGTTTCCTGTCTTGCTAATTTTGGCCGTTCTAACTGGTGTGAGGTAGTATCTCAATTTGGTTTTAATTTGAATCTCCCTGATGGCTAGTGATGATGAACATTTTTTCATGTGTCTGATAGCCATTTGTATGTCTTCATTGGAGAAGTGTCTGTTCATATCTTCTGCCCATTTTTTGATATGATTATCTGTTTTGTGTGTGTTGAGTTTGAGAAGTTCTTTATAGATCCTGGATATCAACCTTTTG